>JAVCKV010086879.1:8764-21005 GCA_032274145.1 Herpochondria borealis | reverse complement strand
GCTGATCTATCACCTGTCCGGCTCGGCGGCGATCCTCGCGCTGCTCAACTTCCTGCTGTACGGGCCGCAGTTGATCGTCGCGCCGGTGGCGGGCTCCCGCATCGGCTCGGCCAACGCGCGGCGCGTGACGCTCTGCGTGCTGGCGACGTCGCTGGTGTTGACGAGCAGCCTCTTCACGTTGTCGCTGCTCGGCCTGCTCGGCGTGAAGCTGATCCTCGCGCATGCGCTGGCGATCGGCGTGTCGAGCGCGGTGGAAACGCCGGCGCGGCAGGTGCTGCTGCTGACGAGCCTTCAGGATGCGACCCACACCTCCAACGCGGTCGCGATGAACACGATGGTCTACAACGTCGGGCGCATGGTCGGCCCGACCATCGCCGGCTTCGTCTATCCGACGCTCGGGCCCCGGACGTCGTTTGCGATCTATGCGCTCGCGCTGTGCTTCATGGCGGCATGCGTGCGGTCGATCCGGACTGCGGCGGCGGACCGCCCGTCGCGCGCGGACAGCGGCCTGCGCGACGCGGTCGGCTACGTGCTGTCCGATGCGTTCTCGGCCCGCTATCTGCCGATTCTCGCGTGCATCGGCCTGTTCGCCGGCAGCTACCAGACACTGGTGCCGCTGCTCGCGGACCAGGGCTTTCACGACGCCGCGCGCTTTACCGGCGTGTTCTTCGCGTGCGCCGGCGCCGGCTCGTTGAGCGCGGCGGTGCTGCTGTCGTCGGCGCGACGGCCGGCGCGGGCATTACTGCCGCTTCTGGCGTCGCCGCTGCGGTCGGTGGGAGTGGCGTCGCGCGCAAGACGGTTAACCGTGGCGGGGGCGTGCACAACGCTGTGGTGCGCGGCGGACGGTTGGACGACTCGGACGATGCGCTCATGGCGCGCTACCGTCACATGCGCGCGGTGATCGCTGTGTGAAGCATGTGTTGTGTTTGATCTGGGCTTTGTGTGTTTGTTTGCGTTTGTGTTGAGTTTGTTTGTGTGTGTTTGTGCATGTGTTTGTGTCCGTCTGTATCCGTCTGTCCGCCTGTGTCCGCCTGGTGCGGTCGCGGAGGTGGGGTCGAGTTGGCCGGCGCGAGGTCGACGTGGCGTTGCCCCCTTTTTCCGGGGTGTACTGTAGTGTTGTTGGTGCAGTGTCGTGCGGTGACGCACGGCGGTGACGCACGGCGGTGACGCACGGCGGTGACGTACGGCAGGACCAGCCGTCAAGCACTGCGCCCGGGGGCGAGCTGTGCACTGTACAGTACAGGTACGCTATGTCTCGTCGCTTCTCCGTTGGGCTAAACGGATACTGACCGGCTGCACCCGTGCACAGCACGCAGACCCCCCTGATCTCCTGTGTGCCGCTCTCTCTTCCCTCTCCCTCTTCCTCTCTCTCCCTCTCTCTCCCTCTCTCTCCCTCTCTCTCCCTCTCTCTCTCTCCCCCTCTGCCCGCAGTAGTTACGCACACGCACACGCACACGCACCAATGACCGAACCACAGCGCCCGCTACGCATCGCAGCCGTCCCGGAGGCGTTCAACGACCCGTTCCACGAAGCCGACTTCAGCCCGGCCTCGCACCCGCCCGGCGCTCCCGAGCTGCAGCTAACGCCCGGCGGCAGCGGCGCAATGCAAAAAGCGCTTGAAAGCGGCCAAGTCGACGCAGCCTTCATGCTAACCGAGTGCATCGTCTCTGCAATCGAGACGGGCAGCGCCCTCCGTCTGGCCGGACCGCTCGTAACCTCCCCGCTAACCTGGGCGGTCTGCGTGTCCCCGCCGTCGCCACACCAAACCCTGTCCGATCTGTGCGCGGCGCGCTGGGGCATTTCGCGCCGCGGGTCGGGCAGCCACGTCATGGCGCGACTCGAGGCCTCTACGCGCGGCTGGCCGTCTCCGCGCTTCGTCGAGTGCGCAAACCTCGCCGGACTCCTCGCCGCCCTTGCGGCCCGCGACATTGACGCGTTTTTGTGGGAGCACTTCACCACCAAGCCGCACGTCCTCGCCGGCCGCCTTCGCTTTGTTGGTCAGGTTCCTACCCCGTGGCCATGCTTCAGTGTTGCCGTCAGAGCGGACTGCGCGCGCGGCCCAGAGATTCGCGCCGCTGTTGACGCGTTTCTCAGCGCGGCGCATCAGTGGCGCGGGAGCACGGACGTTGCGCAGCGCGTCGCGCAACGACATGGCATGCAGGTTGACGACGCCGCGCACTGGGCGGACGCCGTCAGATACGCGCGCCCTGGGGTTGTTGCGCTGGATGAGAAGACACTGCTGCAGGTCAGAGAGGCCTTACGGACGGCCGGCGTCATTCATACCCCGCCACAAGGCGCGGACGACCGTGGCGTGCTGTGGTACAACGCAGACTTTGTCAGCGGGAACGGCGCATGACAAGTGGACGCATATGCGCTTCGACGGGTCGTCTTGACGTGAGGTGCATGATGCATCATGATGCATCACGACAATGATTCCACACGACTGAAGCGCGCAATGCGTGACACTGAGCACTCGAGCTGTCCACCGCAACCCAGCTTCCCCTGTCAACCGACATCTTTTTATACTGGTTCTGTCTCTACGCATGTTTTCAGTACAGTTCGACGTACAGGCAGTTGCGGTACCACTTGATCTCCTCGTACACGTCCGTTTTAGTTGTCCGATTCAATGCCTGTAGTTGCGACCGATTCAGCAGCGGGGTTGAGCGGTACTTGTCATTGTCCTTAACGTCGGACTCCTTCACACTTGCAAACGGTGCTATCTCGTAGTACGATTTAACATACTCTCTCAGCTCCCGGCCGTGTTCCAAGTGCTCTTCCCAAGTGGTCTCGTTCTTCAACTTTCCAAAGTTGTCCCGGATGAAACCGGGCCATTGTTTCTCCCGCGTTTTCTCGCACGCCCACTTCATCGAGTAACTATCGCCGGTGAGGTAATGGTAGTTATCATCGAGCAAAAAGTGTTTGATACCCATTCGTCTTCCCTCCTGGATGACGCGTCGGTACCCGCTCTGATGGTCGTCAGCCAGGAGCACTGTGCGCGACAAGTCGACGTCGTGCTCGGACCAGTCGATCTGACTGAAGTCTTTGAACGTCGTGCCAGAGAAGTACATCAGGCCCACATGCTTCACGATCGTCTTGGTCGGATCAATACCGAACATACGCGTCCCAGGCAGACTCGACATGAGTAGCCACGTGCTCTGTCCGTTAAGTACGCCGCTCTCGATGATCGTTGTGGGTCGCGGTCGGATGTTCCGAAGCGTGTACCACACCCCGAACGAGTGCTCGATCCGCATGCCCTCCTTGTTCACCCACAGCGGCCGCTTGTCATACAGTCGGAGGAACTCGGGCAGGGCGGCTCGCATAGCTTCTGGACACGCCCAACGCGGCCGTCGACGCCCGAGCGCCTGGCAATCGCCGCCGTCCTGAGGGGGCATTTCGCAGGACGCGTTTTGGGGCCTGTCGATGAAAGAGTGCAAGGAGGTCTCCCAAGAAAGACCCGAGGGAAAATGTGGGTGTCTATAAACCGTTGACTTGACGAAGACAAGCACAAGCGATATCACGAGTAGCGTTAGGATCAAGAGGGTGGACCTCCTGATGTGGGTGACCTTTTGCGAGGAGTTGGCAACTTTCTTCATTTTTGCGGACATGGGGTGGTTCACGGGTAGGGTCTTATTCTCTCATTCAAGAATTGATTTTCGCAGCTGCGGGGATGGCAGAGTATCTGTCGACGTTCATGATCGAAGTGGACTCGGAAGTCGGGGATGGGGCCCTCCGCGTTTAGGTGGAGATTGGGCGCATGGAGTGCTGACAGAGAGCCGGCGACAGTGTCGGACGCCCCGATTTGGGCTGGGTTACTCAACGTATGGAGTGAGTGGCTGCAGCCTAAGTCTGGCTAAGAACGTGTTCCGTCGCACAGGGCCACGCCGCGAGGTGGCAAGGGAAGGCTCAGTTGGTGAGCAGACAATACTCGCACGAGGCACTACGGTTGCAGTTGGAGGCGGTTTGGGTGCAGTAGTTGTCGCTCGATCACCCCTCGTTTTAAGTGAAAAGGGCCTATCGTAACGTCATTATGTCACATCAGCCTGACGAGTCAAGCCGCCAGCATAACTGTGTACTGAGGGAAGAGAAGGGAAATTGCGGGCAGCGGGGTGGGAAGAAGGTGATGTCTATTCTTCAAGGAACCGGGAATCGGCGAGTCGACTCCCTACCTACACGAAAGGACGGTTCTGAGTAAAACATGTACTTGTGAGGCATCTGTTGTGAGGAGCTCTCAGCGCGACACCTCGCACCCTGTAGGCTATGTTACAGGCCCACTGAGCCATCGTTTCTGAGCCATCGCTTCTTAGCTACCGCGTCTGCCTTGCTAACGGAGGCTGTTCAAAGTTTTATGTAGCTCTGTTGTTTCCCCACATTCGAGGGGAAAAGTCGTTGCTTCGGGAATCAGGCGCGAGGCGACGGGGAAACGAGGCTGCTCTCCTGTCACCTGCAGTCGGACATGGGTTTCAGACATCTACAAAACAAGGAACACAGTCTCCACGCTCCACATTTCAAGGGCGCTTCTGAGCTGCATGCTCTGCATCTCAAACCCTTCAAGCCGTTGCAATTGCGGCGCGTGTTGCCTCCAAAAAAAAGACCCTATCATTCCGAGCAGGGGACAGGCTCTGTTGCCGTTGGAGTTGATCACCAAAAATTCGCCTTGATGCCGCTGGGCCGCTTCCAACCCCCGTAAACGTTCGAACGCTCGTACTTGCTGTCGGGGAGCGGCCGACCGACTTTGCACAGGTGGCCGAGATCCCCAACACCAATTGCACGCGGGAACGCAAACTCGGGGAACCGTTCGTCGAACAAAATCGTCGTGACCGAGCTCGGCGCGAGGTAGAACGACGTCCACGCCGTGGAAAGCGGCATGCCGAGCAGATGGGCGAGCCAGGTGAGTCCGAACCCGCCGTGACAGAAGACAGCGATAATGTCGCGGTTCGCACGCACGATGCGATACGCGCCGCTTTCGTCGCGCGCATAGCCGTGGCGCGCAAGAAACGCGTCGCTCGCAGCCTGTAGCTCTTTGTATGGCGCGTACGCTTCCTTGATCTCTGGGACGAGGTCCCACTCGGTTGCGCGCGATGTAGTCGCGTTTGCGCGCGCGTGGGTCGCAGACAGATCCCACATTGCCAGACCGCCCTCGCCCGGGCGGTCCGTGCCAGGGAGACGGGGCCAGTAGGAAAGCTCGCGCGTCCATTGTTCCACTGACGCGACCATGTTCAGTTTTTTCTCGGTCCGCTTGGCTGTTGCGCGGGCGCGCCCCATCGGGCTGGTGTAGAGGTGGGTGAGGTTGCCCTCAATGCCAGAGGCGAGGCGCTCCGCAAGGGCTTCAGCCTGAACCTTTCCTTCTGGGGTCAAGCCATCGATGACGTACTCCGGGTCAGCGTGGCGAATGATGAGTAAGCGCATGTTGAGGAGTGGGTGAGAGAGACAAGCAGACAGAAAGGAAGACGAGTGCGATCACCGGAAGGTGACGAGAAGGGGGCAGAGAGGGGTGAACACGCCGAGAATTGAGATTAGTACAAATCCCATCGACATCGACGCGCTTCACATTCCGGTCCGCCTGCATTGCGTCCCCGCCGCCCCTCTCCGCCAACACCAGCCCACTTTCCGTGCTGTTCACACACTCCCAACAACCATGAGCCCAGCCCTCCGCCGCTCCATCTTCCACCGCCTCTTCACGGACGGCTCCAGCCGCGGCAACCCCGGCCCAGCCGGCGTTGGCGCCGCTCTCCACACCCCGGACGGTCACCTGCAAGCCAAGCTGAGCTCCGCGCTGCCCGCCGCCGCGACGTGCAACGCCGCCGAGTATCAAGCCTGTCTGCACGGTCTGCGTCTCGCCGACGCTCTCGGCGCAAAGAATATCCTCGTCCTTTCCGACAGTCGCCTCCTCGTCAACCAGATGCGCGGCGCCTTTGCCGTCCGACATCCGCACCTCGCCACCCTGCAGAAAGCCGTTTCGCACGCCGCCGCCTCTTTCGACCGCTGCTTGTTCGCGCACGTTGCGCGTCGCCATAACACTCTCGCCGACAGCCTCGCCACGCGCGCCTCGGAATCGGCCGCTGCAACTGCTGCCGCTTCTGCCGCTGCCGCTGCCGCTGCCGCTGCCGCCTCCTCAGCCGCCGCCGCTGAGAACGTCTCCATTGCAGGTCAACATCGAGCCGCACATGGAATTGCACCTGTACCCTCGTCTCAACCTTCGAAAACTTCCATGCGCCCGCATCGACAAGGACGGCAGGCGACTTTGCAAATCCGTCAGCCGGAACATCCGAAAAAGGGCCGGACAGACGCGCCTCGCGATGCGGGAGATGCCGCCGTGCAGGACGCCACGACCGCCAATTCGGAGCTGGCGCCGCCCGTCACCGTGGCTGCAAGCGAGCCAGTCTTACGTGAAAGCGCGCACGAACTGGCTCGTGCGTGGGCGCCACGCGTGGTCCGGCTCGAAGCGGCCTGATCGGTGGGCGAATCCCCGCCGATCAGGCTGCCTCGCCCTCGAGCGGACGAGGGGAGCTGCTTCGTGACGAAAGGTATGTGCAACGGACGCGGTCTGATCTTTCGATCATGAAAGCGATGCGGGATTCCCAACTTTTTTTTGTTGAAAACTTCGAAAGCAATTGGCAAACAAGAGCAGGAACAGGGTAATCCAGCTCTATCGCTCATGCATCAAGGCTAGCTCGCTGCTCGCTCCCGGCAAGACATTGCCGCTGACTCTGACGGGGCTATGCGTGCCGCACCTGGTCTGTACGGTAGTATCTGCGTACCTAACCGAGCAGCGGTTAGTGACACGGTTGCTTGCATGCCGGCCGCTATCATCATGCGAACGGCTACTGTGTGCGGGTGACAATGCGGGTGACAACTCCTGACTTAAAAGCGCAACAGAGCTGGAAAAGAGAGTGACTGTCGTCCGTAAACTCTATCTTTGTCTGTTGTTGTCTGTCTGTCCATCTCTTCCTCCCTCCTTCGCTGTGGGTGGCCTTCAATGGGATTACTAAAAAGAACAACAACAACATATCGCTTAAAGGGTGTGTCGCGACATCATGTCGTCGAGCTTCTTCAATAGTCCACAAACAATGCACATCATGCTTTCCTTGAACTTTATTGCTTGCCCTACTTGCTGTGGTATTCATGATGATTTGGAAGAGCGTACGTAGTAACTGGAGTAAACAAAAAAAGAAAAAACGTAAGAGACCGAGCCAACCCGCTGGCTTTCCGTTCAGGCTTACTCTGTATGCCGACGATCAAAAGACAAGAATTCGGGAAATATAAAAGTAACCATGAAGGACTTCGACTAAGAATTTCTGGGCGCTAGCTTTTTTTATTCAAGCCAATATCCTTCATGATACCTGTGCTTCGTCTATCCTGTAGCTGGAAGCTACAGGAGAGTGGTTTTCTTCTGACACATACTTTTCAAAGGCTGCATGAATGATCGATCAGTTGGCAGTGTACACATCAAGTGTCTCAGCCCCGACCTTCGCGACTATACATAACATTGTTGTCTGATTTATTGGTATTGGCTTGTCCTATCGGTCTTTTGGTCATGAGGATGGATCTTTGCGTTCTGTTGCAGAATTCTTTAGCATTCTTTGCGCGATGTGCAGTCCTCGAGAACTTTCAAGCATTCGCGCAGAATGGGGAGACGAAGCTTAGAGAAGGGGAGTACGTGACAGTGTTGAGGAGCTCTGTTTTTTTATTTTTATGATGTTGGCCGTGTGATGATTGAGTGCAGGGCGGATGTCCGGTCAGCACGGTGTAGTGACAAGGGACACAAACTTTGGAATAGTACTGAACCAACACCAAGCTCTTGAGGCAACGCAGAGATGTTTGGGGTTGTGGATGCGAAGATGGTTGCTGTAAATGCTGGTTGTCCGCCCCGTTTTAGTAGGATGGGGAGCAATTGTCTGAGCTTTGTAAACGTATAGTTTGTACAAGGGAGGTTATCCACATGCCACTTCTTGTTTCTGAGGGCGAAGCTGCGCTACGGCGGCCGCCGTCTCTGCTACAAGCAGCCGTGGGACGGTTTATATGTGGACATTGGTGTGACTTGGTCTTGTACTACAATTTGCTTGCGAAAAAGAAGTAAACCGTACAATCATTGCAGGGAAATGTGCCTCGAGGAAGCTCGAGCCCGGAGGCTTTCAATGGTGGCAACGCACAGCAAAGGCGGGACCTAAAAGGGGAGCCCAGTTTTCTATTTGTCAAAGATTGTTATGCAGTAAACCTCAGGTTCGTGCTTCCCAATATACTATTGTTATATCGGGCAGTACAAATGAGTATATGGATCATGATACGTGCCCTGCGCGCTCAGATCAGGGATTGAGAGGACGCATTCCCCGCTGCGCGTCCACTTCGCCACTCCACCACCCTGGGTGGATCTCCACGTGTCCACGTAGCTTAGCCTTCCCGCGAGACGGGCGTTCCCGCCTTCTCCGGGCCCCTCTACGGGGATTAATGGACCCCTCCGCCGGCCGGTCGGCTGTAAACAGCTCGAGCATCGCGTCGAGGACGTCGATTGACCCCATTTACTTGCCTCTCCTTCTCTCAACCACTGCGACTGCGACCATGAGCACGATCAAGAGCACGATCAAGAACACGATCAAGATCACGACGAAGGACGAGGGTCGCGCAACGGGCGGGCCGCTACAGTATTATAAGGGCATTCGGGTACAGTAAATAAATTTAACTTGGAATTTAACTTGTACAGTACACACACTGTACTACTATACTGTACCGCCGCCGTGCGCGTGCGCGTGCACATGCACGTGACTTTCGGGTGTCACACTTGTGGTACCGTACGGAACGTGAAAGTACACGTGAATTCAGTTACGGAACTGTCCACCTTTCGTACACGCCTTGTCGGCCGCTCTAACAAAGTCACACTGCAACGTTGTTTACTTACAACGAGGAGGTCGGGGGAGGAGGTCAGCGGGAGAGGTCAGGGCAGGCGGTCGGGGGGAGCAGTCAGCTGCACTGGGTGGGCTGCAGCATCTTCAGGTGGCCGCTGATGTTGCTGCTTGTCCGCGCACAGTCGCGCCCGCCGCCGCAATGCACAAGCGCGATCCCGACAAGGCGGAAGCGACTTGACCTTCCACCCACGCACACGGTGTAGACGCTGTCCGTCCGCAGCGCCCGCGATACCATTTGGTGGCCATCGTAGTCCTTGGTCAACACGTACTTGGCCAGCGTGTTGGACCCGACATTCTGGAACGCCTTCCACCATCCCGTGCCCTTCGCGCCGGTCTCAGCCCACTCATCGCGTTCCGCTCTGTATAGGTCCACCCCGGCGCTCAGGCGAACCCAACAGTCGTTGTGGTCCGTCCCGTGCGGAGCTGAGCTGACCAGCGTCAAATAGTGGCGCCCAGCCTCGCGCACACTGAACCTCGAACAGATAGACCCGCTGCCCTCGCCGTCGATCTGCGGGCCCCCGGCAGGCCTCCAGACCAACGAGCCATCGTCTTGGCGAACCCACTTGTCCACAACTCCCAAGCTCTTGGCCTTGATGAATAGCGGGCCGCCGCTCGGCGACCTGAACACACAGCTGCGCGGCGTCGGTGGAGCGGTCATCGCGCTCGGCTTCGGCTTCGCCGCTTGAATTGGAGCGGCGCGCGGTGCGGGCGTCTGTGCGGACTTCGGAGCGGGCTTCGGTGCGGACTTCGGTGCAGGCTTCGGAGCGGGCTTCGGAGCGGGCTTCGGTGCGGGCTTCGGTGCGGGCTTCGGTGCGGGCGTCGGTGTGGGCGTCGGTGCGGGCGGGCGGCGCACCCCGCAATTTTTCCTGAGGGGGAGCAGCCCACAAATACCGGTCGCGTCCGGGTGCTCGCGGCAGAACCTGCACGCCAGCGCCTGGCACTTCTGGCTTTGCGACGTCATCCACAACCCTTTGTCGCACGCAAACGACTCAGCGGCGAGCTGCGGCCCGCATCCCACTGCAAGGCCACAGCAGAGCGCGGCAGCACGGGCGCGGCGGTTTCCAGACGACAACGGTAGCGGCGACGGCGGAGCGGGGCGGACGACCACCGGGACAGGGACGGCCATTGTCGCTTTCCATAGCGCCAAAATGTATAGGATCGAAATGATCCGAAGTCCAGCCATTTTCATTTTCGCAGCAGTAGAGAGAGAGAGAGAGAGAGAGAGACTGAGAGACCGAGAGACTGAGAGACCGAGAGACTGAGAGACCGAGAGACCGAGAGACCGAGAGACAGAAAGGAACGGGACAATGAGAAGGATGGAGTGAGGGCGATGCGCGAGCTCCGACAAGCGCGAGAGAACCGGCTTTAATACGAAACTTGCAACAGCTGCACCGCGTCGCGCTGCCGCAGCGAAGCAGTTCATGCACGCATACTTCGTGAACGTGTGGTTGTCGTGTGACGCCGCGCGGCGGCGACGACGACTGCAAGTCGGTATGGCGGGATGCGTGGGATGCGTGGGATGCGTGGGATGCGCGGGATGCGCGGGATGCGCGGGATGCGCGGGATGCGCTCGATGAGAACGATGGGCCGCATGGAGCCACGCATTGGCGGACCTGTGAGGCGGGGTGGGGCGGTGGGCCGTGGAGGACGGGGCGCGGCGGTGTGTCAGTACAAAAAAAAATCTCCAGCACCACGTCGAGCACAGAGTCGGCCATGACTACGCCGTTCCTGCGTACGACGTGTCGGGGCAATGCCCCCGCGGTGCAGACCGAGATGTCGGCACCACAGACCCGCACAGCGGACAGCGCGCCGGTCGGCGCATGTGCCTGCCGGATTCGTGTCAGTCGGGCGCCCACTGCAGCCGCTCCCTACCACCCTCCCGCGCTTCTCCTCGTGCGTCGTTCGCGCGCTGCAGCCCGCATCACCTGGATGCCAGCACCAGCTGGCCACGGCCGTGTGTCGCGGCGCACCTGTCACAGCCACTACGTGTATCTGTGTATCTACGCGCGAATATCAACCTGATGCACAACCACGCCGTGCCGGGCCAGCTTTAGCGGATGACTCGCTCGAGACGGGGGTGAGCGACGCAAGTTTCTGCCTGGTCCGCACGTGTGTCGAAAAATTCATCCAGTGCGGCGACGCTCGTACCGTCCCGCACGACTTGCTGGCCGAGCTGGTGCAGCACTACGGCGTGGCCGTGCGCCGCGGGCCGGACCCGTATGAGCGGGCGTGCTTGGTTGCGATCGCGTGCGTCGACTCATCGGCCGGCGACATGTACGAAGCAAGCGCGATGGGGTGGGACGACGCCGCGAAGGCGGCCGAGCTGCTGCACGCGTCGCACGGGTAATTGTTTGCGTGGTGCTCGGCAAAGGGCCGAGCGGGACGGAGAAGCGGATAGAGAATGGGAAGATGAACAAACACAAGAGGATCTCAACTACGACGACGATAACGCTGAAGATCACGATCAATATCAGGAAGTCCACGCTTTCGTCGCCTTCCGCTGAGATTTCGTGCACAACCGACCCGTCATGTATGTGTACGAAGTCCAGATCGCCCCGAATCGCCACGGAAATGGGCTCGCCACCGCGCTGATGCGGTTGTGCGAGCGCGTGTGTGTAGGCGCAGGGGTTGGCACTATCATGCTTACAGTGCTGTCCGCGAAGGCTGCCGCTGTCAAAGCCTATCGCGATAAGCTAGCTTTTGAGACAAACGCTCGCCAGAGCTGCACGGTTATGCGCAGGTAGGGCGTTGCATCCTTTCAACATGTATTGAACCTCGCGCCGTAGGTCGATAACGCCGGACCCGATCACTTTTTGCACGCAGACGGCCCTCCTTCGCATGATGTTGTGCTCTGGTTCCGAATTCACCTCCTCTGGACAAGCTATCCGAGTACACGGTACACGGTGTAACGGGGTGGAGCGGGAGAAGTGTTGCACGATGTCTCAGGCCGCACACGCACCATAGGCGACATCAGGCGGTAGCTACCGTTTACGGCACCTAGCGTTGCCCACCTACCTTAGCCAGAAGTGAAGGAAGAGGCTTTCAGCTGACGCTTCTTAGGCGACACCCGTCGCCAGTAAAGAACCGAGGGACGGCCCCAGCACCGGACTCACGGTCACACACTATGCAAGCAAAATTCGCTGACTCTGTCGCGCCCCGCACGCACGCATCGGCGCCATGGCCGGCTGCCTCTACTAAAGAAACAGATGGACCGGATAGACTAGAAATGTATTGAAGTTCGACTGGACCAAATCTCACCCTCGTTCGTGTGGAATGCGAACCAAGCTGGGGCTTGACTCATCGTTCATCGCGGTGACCGTCAGAACGCCAGTCACAAATTA
>JAVCKV010086658.1:0-21021 GCA_032274145.1 Herpochondria borealis | reverse complement strand
ACTTTAAATGAAACAATTACATCAGGAGCATGTGCAGGTGATCAAAGTATCATCAGAGAATGGACAGCGGAAGATGCCTGTGGAAATGTAGTAACTGTAACACAAACGATTACAGTTGCAGATACAGAAGCACCAGTCTTAGTTGGCATTCCTGCGGATGAAGTGGTAGAATGTGATGCGATTCCAACTGCACCAGTAATCGGAACAGACATCACAGCAACAGATGATTGTGATCCAAACCCAGTGATTACTTTAAATGAAACAACGACACCAGGTTCATGTGCTGGAAATTATACCTTAACGAGAGAGTGGACAGCGGAAGATGCATGTGGAAATATAACAACAGAAACACAAACGATTATTGTTCAAGACAGAACGGCACCAGTACTTTCAGGAGTACCTGCGGATATAGCAGTAGAGTGTGATGCGATTCCAACTGCACCAGTAATTGGAACAGACATTACAGCTACAGATAATTGTGATATCAATGTTAGTATTATTTTCTCCGAAAATATAACTCCAGGAAGTTGTGCAGGAGAGTATGTAATAGAAAGAGAATGGATAGCAGAAGATGCGTGTGGAAACATAACAACAGAAACACAAAGAATCGTAGTTGCAGATACACAAGCACCAGTATTAACGGGCGTACCTGCTGATGTAACGGTAGGATGTGGTGTTGTACCAACTGCACCAGTAATTGGAACTGATATTACTGCAACTGATAACTGTGATGCGAATCCAAGTATCACTTTAAATGAGACAACGACTCCAGGAAGTTGTGCAGGAAGTTATATTTTAACAAGAGAATGGACGGCAGAAGATGCATGTGGAAACAGTGTTACAGAAACTCAAACAATAACAGTTGAAGATACAACTGCACCGACGTTAACAGGAGTGCCAGCTGATGTAGTAGTTTCATGTGATGCCTTGCCACCAGCACCAGTTGTAGGAACAGGTATTACAGCAACAGATGATTGTGATGCGAATCCAACTGTAACGTTCAACGAAACAGTAGTAGCAGGAAGTTGTGCAGGAACTTATTCTTTAGTAAGAGAATGGACGGCAGAAGATGCATGTGGGAACAGTGTTACAGAAACACAAACGATTACAGTTGAAGATTTGGATGCACCAGTCTTGTCAGGAGTACCTGCTGATATTGCAGTAGAGTGTGATGCAATTCCAACTGCACCAGCAATTGGAACAGTAATTACGGCAACAGATAATTGTGATGCGAACCCAACAGTTACTTTAAATGAAACAACTACTCCAGGGGCGTGTACTGGAAGTTATATTTTAACTCGAGAATGGACAGCGGAAGATGCATGTGGAAACAGTGTTACAGAAACACAAACGATTACGGTTGCAGATACACAAGCACCTACATTAACAGGAACGCCTGCTGATATTACGGTAGATTGTAACAGTTTACCTACGCCACCAGTTATTGGAACAGATATCACAGCAATAGACAATTGTGATTCAAATCCAGTGATTACTTTAAATGAAACAATTACATCAGGAGCATGTGCAGGTGATCAAAGTATCATCAGAGAATGGACAGCGGAAGATGCGTGTGGAAATATAACAACAGAAACACAGACAATTATTGTTCAAGATAGAACTGCACCAGTATTGTCAGGAGTACCTGCGGATATAGCAGTAGAGTGTGATGCGATTCCAACTGCACCAGTAATTGGAACAGACATTACCGCTACAGATAATTGTGATGCTAATGTTAATATTATTTTCTCCGAAAATATAACTCCAGGAAGTTGTGCTGGAGAGTATATCATTGATAGAGAATGGATTGCAGAAGATGCATGTGGAAACATTGTTACAGAAACACAAAGAATTGTAGTTGAAGATACACAAGCACCAACAATCACAGGAATTCATGCTGATGTAACGGTAGGATGTGGCGTTGTACCAATTGCTCCAATTATTGGTACTGATATTACGGCAACTGACAATTGCGATGCAAATCCAACTATTACTTTAAATGAAACAACGGCACCAGGAACGTGTGCAGGAAGTTATATTTTAACAAGAGAATGGACAGCGGAAGATGCATGTGGGAACAGTGTTACAGAAACACAAACGATTACTGTTCAAGATGTTACTCCACCGACTTTGTCAGGAGTACCTGCTGATGTAATCGTTTCATGTGATGCATTGCCTCCTACTCCAACTATCGGAACAGATGTAACAGGAACTGATAATTGTGATCCATCAGTAACGGTTGATTTCAACGAAACAGTAGTAGCAGGAAGTTGTGCAGGAACATATTCTTTAGTAAGAGAATGGACAGCAACCGACGCCTGTGGAAATACTGTTACAGAAACACAAACGATAGCAATTGAAGATTTGGATGCACCTGTACTTTCAGGTATTCCTGCGGATGCAACGATTTCATGTGATGCGTTATCAACTCCACCAGTAATTGGAACTGATATTACAGCAGTTGATAATTGTGATCCTAATGTTACGATTACAATGGATGAATCTACAACAGCAGGTTCATGTGCAGCTGGTCAAAGCATTGTTAGAACTTGGACAGCAACAGATGCATGTGGAAATACGACAACTGCTACGCAAAATATTTCAGTTAATGATACAGAAGCACCAGTCTTGTCAGGTGTGCCTGCGGATGAAGTAGTAGAATGTGATGCCGTACCAACTGCACCAGTAATCGGAACAGATATTACGGCAACTGATGATTGTGATTCAAATCCAGTTATCACTTTAAATGAAACAACAACTCCAGGTTCATGTGCTGGAAATTATACATTAATCAGAGAATGGACAGCGACTGATGCATGTGGAAACACTGTTACAGAAACGCAAACAATAATAGTACAAGATAGAACTGCACCAGTACTTTCAGGAGTACCTGCTGATATAGCTGTAGAGTGCGATGCGATTCCAACTGCACCAGTAATTGGAACAGACATCACCGCTACAGATAATTGTGATCTTAATGTTAGTGTTATTTTCTCCGAAAATATTACAGCAGGAAGTTGTGCAGGAGAGTACATCATTGATAGAGAATGGACGGCAGAAGATGAATGTGGAAACATTGTTACAGAAACACAAAGAATTGTAGTTGAAGATACACAAGCACCAACATTAACAGGAGTACCTGCGGATGTAACGGTTGAATGTGGCGTTGTACCAACTGCACCAATTATTGGAACAGACATTACGGCAACTGATAATTGCGATGCCAATCCAAGTATCACATTAAATGAAACAACAGCACCAGGAACGTGTGCAGGAAGTTATATTTTAACAAGAGAATGGACAGCGGAAGATGTATGTGGAAACATTGTTACAGAAACACAAACGGTTACAGTACAAGATGTTACTGCACCGACGATTACAGGTATTCCTGCTGATGTAACAGTAGAATGTGGAGCATTACCAACTGATCCAGTTATCGGAACGGATATTACAGCAGCTGATAATTGTGACCCTACAGTTACGATCACATTAAGTGAATCAACAGCACCAGGTACTTGTGCAGGAAGTTATATTTTAACAAAAGAATGGACAGCAACGGATGCATGTGGAAACACTGTTACAGAAACTCAGACCATTACGGTTGGAGATGTAACTGAACCAGTCTTATCAAATATTCCAGCAGATGTAACTGCGGATTGTGATGGTTCAAGTGTCCCAACTGTTCCAACGAATATTACAGCTACGGACAATTGTGATACAGATGTAGACATTACATTTGTAGAAAATATAGTAGCAGGTGGATGTCCTGATAGTTATTCGATAGAAAGGATTTGGACGGCAACAGATGATTGTGGAAACACAGTTTCTGTTATGCAAAATATTAGTGTAGGAGATGCAACGCCACCATCATTTGACGGAACACCTACTGACATTACAGTAGAGTGTAGTGCGATTCCATCGGCTGATAATGTTACTGCTACTGATGCATGTGATGCAGATGTTAACATTACATTTACAGAAAATACAGTTTCTGGTACTTGTCCAAATGGATATGTATTAGAAAGAACTTGGGTAGCAACGGACAACTGCGGAAATGTAAGTTCATTTACTCAAAACATTACAGTAGAAGATACACAAGCGCCAGTCTTATCAAATGTACCGGCTGATATTTCAGTAGGATGTGATCCAACTGGAATTCCAGCAGCACCGACTAATGTGACGGCTACAGATAATTGTGATACAAATGTAGATGTAGTGTTTGCTGAAAATATTTTAGTAGGACCATGTGCTCAAAGTTATATCATAGAAAGAGTTTGGACGGCGACAGATGCCTGTGGAAATACAGTTTCTGAAACACAAAAAATTACAATTGGTGATACAGAAGCGCCAGTTTTCTCAAATGTACCTGCTGATATTTCACTTGGATGTGATCCATCAGGAATACCTACCGTACCGACTAATGTGACGGCTGCCGATAATTGTGATACAAATGTAGATATAGTGTTTGCTGAAAATATTTTAGCAGGACCATGTGCTCAAAGTTATGTTATAGAAAGAGTTTGGACGGCAACTGATGCATGTGGGAATACTGTTACAGAAACACAACAAATCACAATTGGCGATACAGAGGTGCCAGTAATTACAGCTAACATTTCAGATGTTACAGTTGATTGTGGAGGAACAATACCTACGGCACCAATAGTTGGAACTGATATTATGGTCAGTGATGTTTGTGATCCTAACGTTACCGTTGACTTTACAGAAATCAATCAGCCAGGTTCTTGTGCGGGTAGTTATACTTTGGTGAGAGAGTGGGTAGCAACAGACGCCTGTGGAAATACAACAAGTGTCACACAAGAAATTTTAGTAGGTGATAATGCAGCTCCAGTATTGACAGGAGTACCTGCTGATATTTCATTAGATTGTTCACAAGCGAGCTTTATCGCTCCAGCAAATGTAACAGTAACAGACAATTGTGATTTGAATGTACAAGTAACTGTTTCTGAAACAACAGACTTTGGTGCATGTCAAAATGAATATTATTTAACAAGAACGTGGACGGCAACAGATGCCTGTGGTAATATAGTTACAGAGTCACAAGTGATTTATGTAAGTGATACTGATGCACCAATTTTGGTTGGCGTACCAAGTGATGTAACGATTGATTTGAGTACAGGTGCAACAGTTGCTAATCCACCTAACAATATATTCGCAACAGATAATTGTGATGCCAATCCAGATATTGATTTCAACCAAAATCAACAAGATCAGGATTGTGGATTTATCATTACAAGAACATGGATTGCGATTGATGATTGTGGAAATGAATCACAAGTCACTCAAACGATTACTGTTTTTGAAAATGAAAATATAACGATCATTCCTTTAAATTCAATTGTTTGTTTAGGTCAAGGAATTGAATATTCAGTTGATCCTGCCGAATCATTCTATACATATAATTGGACAGCATCTAGTGGTTCATTTGATGACCCAAGTAGTTCGAATCCAATTTATACCGCATCTCAAGCAGGAGATGTAACGATAAATGTTTCTATCAATTTAGGTGGTGGATGTTTGCTTCAGACTTCAGTAACGGTAACTAACGGTGTTACTGTTGATGGAGTGGTTGCTAATAATGCACCATGTGTAGGAGAGCAATTGCAATTAACGGCAAGCGGAGGAAATACTTATTCATGGACAGGACCAAACGGTTGGACATCAACTGATCAGAATCCTATCATTGATAATGTAGATGCTTCACAGGCAGGTGTATATACTGTTACAATTGATAACGGAAGTTGTCCAGAAGACTTCGTTACTGAGGTTGTGATTACAGATTGTGATTGTGAATTACCAGTCATTGCAAATGCAGTAGTAACGCCAGCAAGTTGTGGTGAAGATAATGGAGCAATTACTTTGACGATGGCAGATGGTGCAGCAGCATACATTTATACATGGTCTTCGCCAGCAAATAGTACAACCAATACAGCTACTAATCTTCCAGCAGGAAGTTACGATATAACAATACAATTGCAAGGGGATATTACTTGTGTAATTGATACAAGTATCGTAATAGATATGTTGACTGCGCCTACGGCAAATGTTACCGTACAAGCTGCGACTTGTAATCAAGCAAATGGAGAAGCAACCTTTACCCCAGCGAATTATAATTATGCATGGAGTGATAGTGGAGTGGGAGCAGTGAGAATAGATTTAACTTACGGAACTTATACGGTGACTTTCACCGATCCAAATACAGGATGTTTTGATTCTACCCAAGTAGTGATTGATAGCACCAATAATTTAATTGTAAATACACAAATCACTCATCCAGGATGTGGAGGAAGTAATGGTTCAATTACTTTAGCTGTGTCAGGAGGAAGTGGAAACTATACTTACGATTGGAGTCCAATAATTGCTGATCCAAATGATTTGGCAGAAGGACCATATGCAGTGACGGTTACAGATGTTACTTCTGGTTGTACAGAAACTGCTTCAGTAGAATTAATTGAAGTTGTTCCAGGAGACGCAACAGTAACGATTGTCAATCCGACAATGGTAACTTGTAATGGAGGTTCAGATGGAGATGTTGATTTTAATATCAATTATTCACCTTTCTTCCACCAACCAGCAACAGTTGAAATCATTGAACAAGGAACAACAAATGTGTATACGAATGGTACAATGCCAGTAGGTAATTACTGTATCAAAATTACGGACGCAAATGGTTGTGATATTGTAGAAGAATGTTTCGCAGTAACAGAACCAACTGCAATTAGTGCTGCTACTTTAGTAACGAATCAAGATTGTGATTCTTTAGGAATGATAGAATTGACGACGACAGGAGGAGCAGGAAGTTATACTTACGAATGGTCAACAGGAGATACGATTGCAACTGCATCGGGATTAGTACAAGGACCATATGATGTGACTATAACGGATGCAAATGGTTGTACAGAAGTATTAAATGACATTCCAGTTGGAAACGATTGTATTCCATGTACACCACCAGTAATTGATAACACTATAATTGTAGAAGAAAATTGTGATGCAGCAGATGGTTCGATTACGATTACCATGGTTGGAGGAAATGCTAATTATAATTTTGCATGGTCAGCTGGAAATGGAACAGATTTAAGTGCAGATATTTACAACGTAACAATAACAGATATTACAGATGCAACTTGTATGTTAGATACTTCATTTACAATAACAAGTATCAATACAGAACCAATTGTAACTGAAGTGTTAAATGAACCGGCACAATGTCAAAGTGCAACAGGTCATGTGATTTTATCACCTGATACTTATACTTACGAATGGACTAATCCATCAGGTACTGGAAATGAACGAAATGATTTAGAACAAGGAACTCATGAAGTAATTGTTACTGATACAAATGGTTGTACTGATACAATCACAGTAACAGTAGGAACAGTCAATCCAGTACAAATTGCAGTGAACGCTTCACCAACAGATTGTGGTGGTGATACTGGAAATATTTCTACAACAGTAAGTGGAGGAAGTGGAAATTATAGTTACCTATGGGATGATGTAAATGGTTCTACAGGAGAAACATTAAGTAATTTACCAGAAGGCTTTTACGCAGTGACCGTTACAGATAATGTATCAGGTTGTACAGCAGTTCAAGTTGATATTGAAATCATAGATGATTGTGTGCCTTGTAATTTACCAGTAATTGATTCTACTATAGTAGTAGATGCAACTTGTACAGGAGCAAACGGAAGCATCGAAATCGAAATGATTGGCGGAAATGCAGCGTACGATTTCCAATGGTCACCAAATCCAACTTCAAGTACGACGAATACTTTAACTGGATTAGTTGCAAATACTTACAATGTTATTATTTCTGAAATAGGAAATGCAAGTTGTATGTTAGATACTAGTTTTGTAATTGAAAGTATTATCGAAACACCAACGATTACGATTTTATCAAATCTACCAACACAATGTACAGGTTCGATTGGACATGTAATTTTATCGCCAGATAGTTTGACTTACGATTGGGGTGATGGTGGAAGTACAGATAATGATAGAGATGATTTAGCAGCTGGTAATTATATTGTTACAGCGACAGATGCAAACGGTTGTACCGCAACTATTTCATTCGAAGTAACAAGTGAAGACAACATGCAAGTAACCGCTAATGTTACTCAAGCAGGATGTGATGGTCCAACAGGTTCAATTGAAATTACAGTTGATAATGGAAGTGGAAATTATACTTTCGACTGGACATCAAATGCAAACACACTTAATACAGAAACAGCAACTGGATTAGATCCAGATACTTATAGTGTTACCGTTACAGATAATGAAACAGGTTGTATAGATTCAACTACTGTGAATATTATCACAGTAACTCCTGGACCATCAACAGTGATGATTCAAAATACAACAATCTACACGACGTGTGTAGGTGCAGATGATGCAAAACCTGTTTACAATATTAACTTCGATCCATTCTTTTACCATCCTGCAACAGTGAAGGTTGTTGATAGTAATGGTGACGAAGTATCGGATGAAAATAATTTAGCGCCAGGTAATTATTGCATCATTGTAAATGATGTCAACGGATGTGAAACTGCGAATGAATGTTTCGAAGTGCTTGATCCTGCACCAATTGTAATTTCATCAACAGTTACACCATTTGAGTGTACGACTGATGGAGCGATTACTTTAAATGTAACAGGAGGAACATTAGATACAAATGAAGATTATACTTATGCTTGGGCTGCACCAGTTACAAGTACAAATAATACTGCGAATGATTTACAAGCAGGAAGTTATAGTGTTACAGTAACAGATTCAAATGGCTGTACTACAGATGCTAACATTACAGTTGCAAATGATTGTGTAGCATGTAATGGACCAGACATCGCAGTCATTAATATTACGGAAGAGAATTGTAGTATGTCGAATGGTGCTATCGAAATTACTTTACAACAAGATGTAAACAATTTTAATTTTGAATGGTCATTGCCAATTACAAGTATAACAAATGTTGCAGATAGTATTCTTGCAGGAACATATACGGTAACGATTACAGATAAAAATAATCCTAATTGTTTCTTAGTAGAAACACTTACTGTTCAGTCAATTGATGGTTTAGTAGTGGATATCACAACAACTCCAGCTGACTGTAATGTTGAAAATGGTTTTGCAAGATTAGAACCTTCAAACTATGATTATAAATGGGATGATGGAACTTTCACAGACAGCCGAAATGATTTAGCACCAGGTTCTTATATGGTAACGGCAACCTTAAACGGAGATTGTCATACAGAATACGAAGTAGTCATAGGTGGTAGTACTGATTGTATCGGACCTGATACTTTATATTTTGAAACTCCAATGAATACTCAATTAGATAGTATCTGTATTGACTTATCAGATTTACCTGGACAGTTTGGCGGAACATTACCATGTGCGAATCCATCTAACGGAAGCATGATAATTAATAGTTTAGATAGCTGTATGTCATACGTTCCAAATATAGATTATGTAGGATTAGATACGGCATGTGTAGTAGCTTGTGATTTCAATGGAGTATGTGATACGACCATCATAATCATTAATGTGACGCCACTATGTACCAACTTTATTGGTGGAACGGATATGAATTTACAAACAGCAGAATGCGATGTGCCAATGGCGGTTTGTATAGATGTACCATATATAGATTCAAATGGATTCTCTATCCTTCTTAATGGAGGAAATTATACAGGAACAATTTCAGCATGTGATAATGGAAGTGATTGGACGCAAGTTGAATTGCCAGTCGGAAATCATCAGTTGATATTTATAGACAATGCTACGGGATGTTCAGATACGATATTAATCAACATTGCTTGCTTCCCACAACCATGTAATGATTTCATTATTGATAATTCAGTAACAGTGGTTACAGATGATTGTTATAGTCCGGGAGAGTATTGTTTTGATATTGATATTACCGAGATTTTGGATTATACGATAATGATGGATGGAGAATTATATAACAATACATTTGGAGGATGTGAATTTGATAGTGTTGTTTCCTACAGTTTCTTTGTCTTGCCAGGAGGTGGAAATATTGGACCATATCAATTAGATAAATGGACAATCAATGGTCAGGTATTTACCATTCAGTTTAATACGATTCCAGATTTAATCAATTACATGAATATCTGGGATACGAATAGTACTTGGATATATGATACAGATGCTAAGATGGCAACAGGTGGAAATGCTGGTAACAGTTATACCAATATGAACATCACTCAAATCAATACCGCAGCAAGTGCAATTATTGAAGTGAATGCGAACTTAGTACCGACACAAACAACGATGTATGTTGATCAAGGTATTAATGAAATAATTTTCACTCATAATCAAACAGGATGTGCAGATACTGTTATAGTAACGGTGACTTGTCTTGGACCTGATTATTTATACGATACGATTTATGTCAATACTGCTGATACCATGTGTATTCCTACGGATGAGTTATTAGGAAATGTTGTTTCTTACGAAAACAGTTGCGAAGATTCATCAGGCGAGTTTGTCCTATTCAATCAAGTAGATGGAACATGGTGTGTTGCTTATGAAGGAGTAGATATAGGAATGGATAGTTCATGTGTGGTGCTTTGTGATGATCTTGGATTCTGTGATACGACTTATTTATATGTCACTGTGCTTGAAGAAGGAAGAGAAGAGTTGATGCCAGATGCCATCGCAGATGTAGATACCATTCCAATCAATACCAACTCAGTTGTGTATACGATGACAAATGATTCTATTAATGGAGTGTTTGATACTATTTATTTATTGACTCCTCCAAACTTCGGAAATGTATTGTTTGATGAAAATGGAAATAGTACCTATACTCCGAATGAGGATTATTGTGATGCGATTATAGCAGACGAATATACCTACGTACTTTGTAATACCGTAGGATGTGATACGACGACCGTATCGATTTATGTGATCTGTGATGGATTAACAATCTATACTGGATTCTCTCCAAATAATGATGGTGTCAATGATGTCTTCTTTATCGAAGGAGTAGAAAATTATCCAGATAACGAATTAAATATATTTAACCGTTGGGGTAACGAAGTTTATTTCCAACAAGGATATTTGAATACTTGGGATGGTTCATGGAATGGTAAATTATTACCAGATGGAACTTACTTCTACGTATTCGGATACAAAAATGCAAATGGTGAAGTAATCGAACAAAGCGGTTACGTACAGATACACAGGTAGTTTTTCTAAACGAAATCAATTGCAATCGGCAAGCAAATTGATTTCGAGAAAAACCTAACACCTAAAGAAGTTAGAGTTTAGTCATCATAAGTTTTCCAATTAGACTTTATCGGAATCTTATGAAATCCATCCTCTCCAAATATCGACGGATATTGGAGGGGATTTTTTTATGGGCTAATGGGAATATTTACACTTTTTTGTATGGTATTTTGTGTGTTTTTTGTCTTGTATTTTTTTGTAAAAAAAATAATACCGAAAATAATACCGTGAAAAATAGAGTGGATTTTCAATGATTTTAAGATGGAAAATAACACTCCTGATGATAATAAAAAAAGTATATAAAACATTAATAAACAAATACTTAGGTAGAGTTATAGAAGATTAATCAGTATGATATAAATTACAAATAACAATTTAAATACATACAGTGCTAAGGATAAGTTAATGTTTTTGTCCTAAAAAAAACGCTAAACATTATAAGTTATTAGAATAACTTCTTAATTTTGTAAACACTATACTTAGTTACTTTCTTTCCCAGTTACCGTTTTACCCAAAATTTTGTCCTAAAAATTCTCCCACTAACCGTATTTTAAATTTTCAAGACTATTACATCCTCCCATGTATTGTTTCTTGATGACCCCTAGTAATAACAACTATTTACTCGCAGCTTAGGTCTTCACGAATCCAACTCTGGTAGGAATTATATCATATAACCATGAAATACACTTCATGGTTACGCTCTTTTAATTCTCAATAATCGACAATTAACACATTACTATTTTCACGCTAAATCAATAATCGACTAAGATTCATTGATTCAAAAAAATAATAAGAATTCCCTTCAGTGGTTACAGAAATGACCCATTGGAGGGCTAGGTATTTTATGCCTAAACAATAAATAACATAAAAAACATTATTTAATCATTTGACAATCAATCTTATGGAAAAAATCTTCTCTCGAAAAATTATTTATTTACTTAACAAATCTAAACCCATGATGAAAAGGAGTTTTACAAAAAAACTTTCTCAGTTAGGAGTCTTTGTTATGCTACTTGGGATAGGACTCGGCACTATGTCGATGAATTTCTCAACTAACAATGAATCCATAAATGAGAAATCCGGAATGATGACTGACGACAATACAATTGTTCCAGTAGCCATTTCTCAAATATGTGCGAACGCAGCTTGTACGGAGGCGACCGTGATGTTGACTGGATTTTCAGGATTACCTTGCTCTCCTTGTAGTGTAGGTAGTAATGATGATTTCAATGTCATTATTGAGGTACCACTCACTGGAGGTGCTGTTCAAAATGTTTCTACCATGATTAGTACTGGTTGTATGACGACAGCGTCATTTACACTTACATTACCAGCTGGTGCTAATTGTTCAGGTACTGCTCGATTAATTTCGATGGTACAAGATCCTGATTCTGGGACTTGTGGAGCAGCGGTCCCTATTGCAACTGGAATGGTTGTTATTGGAACACCTCCAACAGCAAGTGTAGGCGGACCATATGAAGTCTGTCCTGGTGGATCAGTAACCATGACAGCAACAGGAGGCGGAACATATGCTTGGTCAACAGGATCTACTGCAGCAACAGCATCAGCTACATCAGCAGGAACTTATACAGTTATAGTAACAGCAACAAATGGCTGTACTGCATCTGCTGAAGCGACTGTTACAGCCTTGACAGCTCCAACAGCAACAGCAGGGAATAACGGAGCGGCATGTGCAGGAGAAGAGTTATCCTTAACTTCAAGTGGCGGAACGTCTTATAGTTGGACAGGTCCAAGTAGTTATACATCAACGGATCAAAATCCAACAGTAAGTATGATTGCGACGACAGCGATGTCAGGAACATATACAGTGACGGTAACAGATGCGAATGGTTGTACAGCGACAGCTGCGACAATGGTAACGATAAATGCAAACCCAACAGCAGTAGCAGGGAATAATGGACCTGTATGTGCAGGTTCTACTCTAAGTTTAACCTCAAGTGGCGGAACGTCCTATAGTTGGTCAGGACCAAGTGCTTATAGTTCAATGGATCAAAATCCAACAGTAAGCATGAGTGCTACAACAGCGATGTCAGGAACTTATACAGTGACAGTAACAGATGCTAACGGCTGTACAGCAACAGCTACGACAATGGTAACTGTAAATGCTAACCCAACAGCAGTAGCAGGGAATAATGGACCTGTATGTGAAGGTTCTAGCTTAAGCTTAACTTCCTCAGGCGGAACGTCTTATAGTTGGACAGGACCAGATAGTTATACGTCAATGGATCAAAATCCAACAGTAAGTACGAGTGCGGCAACAGCAATGACTGGTACATATACAGTAACAGTTACAGACGCAAGTAATTGTACAGCGACAGCGACTACGATGGTAACTGTAAATGCTAATCCAACTGCTACAATAACTGGTTTAACAGCAGCTTGTACTGGCCCTGCACAATTTGCAGTACCTTCAGTTTCTTTAACTGGAGTTCCAGCAGGTGGTTCAGCAACATTTAGTACTCATTCTTGGTCAGTTACTCCTCCAGCAGCAGGTACTGCTTCTGGAACGACAACTACAGGAGTATTTATGCCTATGGCAGGATATTCTGGTGTAGCGACTATTACATATACTGTAACAGATGATAAAGGATGTATGGGAAGTGCTACACACTCTATCACATTAAATGGCATGTGTACACCTGAATTTACAATTGCTGACCCATGTGAATGTAATAATGATGCGGAAGTCAATCAAGATAATGGAACATTTAGAGAGGTAGTGGTAGTAGCAGGACCTAATAATTCTGCATTACCTGCAGGATTGACTTGGACTGTAATGAATATAAATGGTGCAACTACAAATGATATTACAACAGCTGCAGGACCTACTGCCACCACGATAAATGCTGGACAGACTTTATTCCATTGTACGATACCTGGTGGATGTAATTTGGATGGCGATGCTGAAATTGATGTTCCAGAAGGAGGATATTATATTTCATTTGACCATGTTGATGAAGAAGGATATGATATTGTAGTTCAAGGACCAAATGTTGATTCGGATGTTGCGACAACAACAACAACATTAGAGCCAGGAAATGTTCAATTATCAGTTGGTAATACATGTACATATCCGGAACCAAATATAATTAATCTTCCAGCTACTATGTGTATTGGTGATGCACCAATCACAATTCAAGCAAATCCAGCGGGAAGTGGTATGGGGAGTTTTAATGGTAATGCATCTTATGTAGGTGGAATGCCTCCATATAGTTATGCTACTCAAACTGGTTTGACTACAGCGACAGGAATCTTTGACCCTGCTACTGCAGGTGTAGGAACACATACTGTTTCTTATACTTATATGGATAACCCAGCTGCTGGAACGAATTCTCCAGGATGTATTGCAGCGGTTGAGGCAACTATCGTAGTGGTAGCTCCTCCAACAATTACCGCTACTGTTGTTGATGAGGTTTGTGGAAACGGAATGGGAACAATCACCCTTGCTGGGTTTGCTTCTATCACCAATCCAAGTTATATGTGGACTGGACCTACTGGAGCTGCGATAACTGGAACAACTGCACTTACAGGTCTTTCTCATGGGTGTTATTCAGTCATGGTTACTGGAGATAATATTTGCGGGAAGTCTTTTACTTTCTGTGTAGATCAAGCGGCTGGTTCATTAACAATGACTGATAGTGGTTGTCTTTGTCATCCAACACTTGGAAGAGCAGTTAATTTATCTGGAATCGGAGGCGGAAGTTCACCGTATACTTTAAATGTGACGGGAGGAGCTATCAATGGTGGATATAATGGTACGGATGTAACTGCAACTATTGTTATGAATACTGGAGAAGTGAGTTGGTCAGCTGAATTGATTGATGCTACAGGATGTACAATTTTCCTTTCAGGAGGATGTGGACAATTTGTAGAAGCGCCATCTTTGACAGGTGTAGAAAGCACAGTATGTGCTACAGATGCCCCTGATTTTACAGTTACAGCTACACCTAATCCTCCTGGAGGAGGAGCAGGAACTCAGGTTTATATTTTCAATGCTACAACAGATAATTATACTGTGACTCCAGCGGATGCTGCAGTATTTACTGATAATGGTGATGGAACATTGACGGTTTCACCAAGTGCATTTACTGGAACATCAGCAGTAACCTACACGATTACATTCACTTATGGTACTTTCAATCAAACTCAGTTTGATTGTTCTCAAAGTACAGTTGTAGATCAGGTAACTATTTACCCAGCGATTTCTGCTAGTGCTACTTCAACTCCTGCGAATTGTGCTGGTAATACTACTGGTACAGCAACAGTGACGGTTACAGGTGGTACTGCTCCTTATAATTATGTATGGAGTGATGGGACAACTACTATGAATAGTAGCTCAACTACAAATATGATATCGAATTTAGCTGCTGGTGGTTATATTGTTATAATTACTGATGCCAGCGGATGTCAAGTTCAAGAAGGTATTACTATAACTGATCCTTTAGCATTAGAGGCAAATATTTCAGCATCAACAGATGTAAGTTGCTTTGGTGGAAATGATGGATCTGCAACAGTTACAGCATCAGGAAGTTCTGGAAATTATTCCTACCTATGGAGTAGTGGTGGAACGGCTGCAGCTGAAACAGGATTGTCAGCGGGACTATACCAAGTGACCGTAACAGATACAGACGGTACGATGTGTGATGTTGTAGTTACTGTAACGATTACTGAACCAAGTGATTTGGCAGCAGCTATCGTTTCACAATTGAATGTTGATTGTAATGGAAATACAACAGGTAGCGCAACAGTTGCTGCTTCAGGTGGAACACCTACTTCGGCAGGTGTATATACTTATGCTTGGGGAACTGCTGCTGGACCTATCGGTCAAACTACAGCAACAGCTACAGGATTGCAATCAGGTACTTATGTTGTAACTGTAACAGATAGTAAATCTTGTACAGAAACAGCAACAGTAACAATTACTCAACCAGCAGCATTAGGAATATCTTCAAGTGCAACAAATGTGTTGTGTAATGGAGATGGAACAGGTGCTATTGACTTAACTGTTACTGGAGGAAATGCTCCATATAGTTTTGCATGGGACGGTACAGCTCAAGATGTAGAAGACCCAGTTAATTTAACTGCGGGAACTTACAACGTTACAGTAACGGACGGAAATGGTTGTACAATTATTACTTCTGAAACGATAACAGAGCCTACAGCAATTTCTCTTGCAATAGCTTCAACACCAGTTGTTTGTCATGGAGATGCGAATGGAACAGCAACAGTAACTCCTTCAGGAGGTACGGGTGCATATACTTACGCATGGAGTAGTGGTGCAACTATGGCTACTGCAAATGATTTAGCTGGAGGTGGATACACTGTAACTGTAACGGATGCGAATAACTGTACTGCAGTTACTTCAGTAACTGTAACAGAACCTGAAACACTTACAGCTACAGTAAGTGTAGTTAGTGATGTAGCATGTAATGGTGGAACTGATGGTTCAGTTAGTGTTAGTGTACAAAGTGGTTTTGCAGGTGCTGGACCAACTTATACTTATACATTATTTAAAATAGTTTCTGGTTCATTCACCACTATTGGTTCTATGACTTCCACAACAGCTTCTGGAGTAACATTTAATGACTTAGGAGCAGGGAATTATACGATTCAGGTAGCAGATACAAATGGATGTATTGATACGGAAACATTTGACATTGATGAGCCAACATTGTTAGTTGCAGAAATCATTTCAACGACAGACGAATTATGTCCTGCAAATGATGATGGAACAGCGACAGTAAATGCAACAGGTGGAACAACAGGTTACACTTATTTATGGTCGAATGGAAATACAACTGCAACAGCTACAGGCTTAGCAGAAGGAACTACATATAGTGTAACTGTAACAGATGCAAATATGTGTACAGCAGTTACAACAGCAACAGTAGATGAGCCAGTTGCGCTAAGTGCAGCAGTTACTACTCAAGTAAATGTATTGTGCTTTGGAGAAGCAACAGGTTCAGTAGATGTAACCGTATCAAACGGAACTGGACCATTCAGTTATGCATGGGACGGTACAGCACAAGATGTAGAAGACCCTGTTAATTTAACAGCGGGAACTTACAACTTAGTAGTAACAGATGCGAACGGATGTACAGCTAACACTACAGTTACAATTACTCAGCCAGCGGTTGCGTTGACAGTAACCTTAGGCGGTCAACAAGATGTAACTTGTCATGGTGCTGCGAATGGTTCTATTACTGCAATGCCAGCAGGTGGAACAGGAGCATACACTTATGCATGGAGTAATGGAATGACAGGAGTTACTGCTGGAAATTTATCTGGTGGTGGTGTATCTGTAACTGTTACAGATGCCAACGGATGTACTGCTGAGATTAATGGAAATATCTTCGAACCAGATCCATTAGCAATTACGATTTCAAGTACATTGGATGTAAGTTGCTTTGGAGCAATGGACGGAAGTATTACAGGATTTATTAACCCTACTCAAAATGGAACACCTCCATATTTATTTGATTTATCATTAGTAGATAATAATATCACTACGCCTATAGTTTTAGGTCAAACGAGTCCAATCTTTACAGGACTTAATGGTGGTACTTATACTATTCAGGTAAGAGATGCAAATAACTGTGTAGGTTATGTAACAGTAGATATTCAGGAGCCAACTTTATTAGTTGCTGAAATCATTTCATCTTCTGATGAGACATGTGATGGAGGAGACGACGGTGAAGCAACAGTAAATGCAACAGGTGGAACGACAGGTTACACTTACGCATGGGATAATGGAACAACAACTGCAACAGCTACTGGACTTGCTGATGGAACATATACTGTAATCGTAACAGATGCAAGTATGTGTACAGCTTCAACAACAGTAACTATCGGAGCAGGACCTGCTTTAGCAATAGCAACAATTGGAAATGTGAATGTATGTCCTAGTGGCGCAGTATCAACTATCTCTTTATCAAGTGTACCACCAAATTCAGACGTGGTATTTGCTTGGACAGCAGGTGGAGGATTAGCAGCAGGAAGTACACCAGCAACAGGGTCTCAAAATCCTGAAATTCCAGCATTCGTAGCTACAGCTACTGAAGGTACTTATACGATTACCGTAACAGCAATGTTAGGAAGTTGTTCAACTACTACGACATTTGATCTTATCGTAGATGATGCAGATGCTCCAGCGTTTATCAATTGTCCTTCTAACATTGTAGTTGCAAATGACCCAAGTGTTTGTACTGCAACAGTAAACTGGACAATTCCAGCAGCAACAGATGGTTGTGCAGGAATTCCAATCACGGCAGTAGCAGCAGCAGGTAATGCTTATGCACCAGGTGATGCAATTCCAGTAGGCGGCCCTTACACTATTGAATACACAGCAACAGATGGAAATGGAAATACTTCTACTTGTTCATTTACTATTACGGTAATGGATACAGAAGCTCCAGAATTCATCACAACAATACCAGTAGATGTTACTGTTGAGTGTGATGCAATTCCAGCAGCATTCGTTGTTAACCCAATGATGCATACTGCGGATAATTGTACAGATGCAGCAAATATTACGATAGCTTATACAACAAGTATTATTGATCAAGTATGTGCGAATACTTATACTGAAGTAAGAACATGGACGATTACAGATGCAGCAGGTAACACTGCTTCACATGTACAAAAAGTTTATGTTCAAGATACTACTGCTCCAATGGCAGTATGTATTAACTATACATTGGTACTAGGTACAGATGGTATGGGAGCAATTACTCCAGACTTGATTGATGATGGAAGTACAGATAACTGTACAACTAATACTGCAGATCTTTCTTTCGCATTAGATAGAACAGATTTTGATTGTAATGATGTTGGAACTCCTCAAGTAGTTACTTTAACTGTAACAGATGAATGTGGAAACGCTTCTTCTTGTACAGCAACAGTAACAGTAGTTGAGAATCCAACTATTGCTTGTAATCCTGCATACAGCTTCATGGGTTCTGATCCATGTGTATGTAAAGACAATGCAACGAATTTGACTAACGGTCAATTTGATGAGTTGATTGCAATAACTGCACCTCTTGGAGATACTTGGACTGTGGTTTCAAGCACAGGTTTATTTATGAGCTCAAGTGCTGCACCACCAGTTGCGCCAACTGCTATTGCAGTAGGAACAGCAATGACATTTAATGCAACGACTAACGATTATGAATTAGTAGGTATTCACGTTGATGCTCAAGGTTATTCTGTAACCTTACAAAGTGCGAACTTTGGTAATACATTTACATTTAGCAATACTTGTTTTTACCCAACTCCAGAGTTTACTAATTTACCATTAGAATTCTGTGTTGGAACTAACTTAACACTTAATGTACAAGATGCCTTTGGATCTACAGGTACTACTCAATTCTTTATTGATGGAGTGCCATTAGCTGGAGGTGTTTTTGATGCTTCGCAATTTGGAATTGGTTCTTATTTGTTGACAGCAACTTTTGATGCAGGTGAAGCTGCAGATTTTGCGTCAATAGCACAGAACGGAGGTACTGCAATGATTATCGTTGATAACGATCCTAATGCAAGTCCAATTTATGTTGGTTCATTAGCAGAAGCGCAAGCAGATGCAGGATGTATGGCAACTATAGAGACTTATATTAATATTGTTGCAACACCATCTGTTTTAGCTTGTAATGATTTAGTGAATCTTTCACTTGATGCAACTTGTACGGCTATTGTTACAGCTGATATGATATTGGAAGGAACATATGGATGTTTTGACAATTACACAGTTACATTAGAAGATCCTAACGGAAATGTGATACCAAATAATATCTTAAATATTGCTCATGTTGGCTTAACGCTTACTGCAACAATTACAGATAATATTTCAGGTAACTCTTGTTGGGGTACGATACTAGTTGAAGATAAGTTGGTTCCTGAATTCACTTGTCCTGCTGATATTTCAGTAGCATGTAGCGAAGAAGGTAATCCTGCTATGACAGGTTCACCAGTTGTTACCTCTTGTGAATTGAATACAACGATTACTCATTCAGATGTTTTTGTTGATCATGGACAATGTGCAAATCCAAGAGCAACTATTACAAGAACTTGGACAGTTACAGATGATTCAGGAAATAGTGCAAATTGTGTTCAAACGATTTCTATTGAAACGATTGACCTTTTAGCAGTTGTTTTCCCTACTGATTTGATTGATGCAACTGCATTAGAATGTAGTTACGTTGCTCAATATCCATTAGCAACACATCCTGATAGTACAGGTCGTCCAACGATTGGAGGTTTAGACATTACCAACAGTGGTTTATGTATGGCTTCTATCAATATGACGGATCAAATTTATGACATCTGTGATGGAAGTTATGAGATACTACGTACTTGGGGAGTTAGAAATATGTGTTTACCTATCGGACCAGGTAATCCAGTAATACAAACACAAGTGATTAAGGTATTGGACACACAAGGTCCTGCTATCACACCACCAGCTGACTTGGTAGTAAGTACTTCAGGTCTTTCTTGTGACGCGAATGTTTTCATTCCTGCGGCAACAATTACAGATGGTTGTGGATCATTTGATGTAGTAACGATTACTCCAAACGGTACGCTAAGTACTAACGGAGGAAATGTAGGAGCGCCACTTGCAATTGGAGTTTACACGATTACTTATGTAGCAACAGATGCTTGCGGAAACATTAGTATTGAAGTGATGAAACTTACGGTTGAAGATCAAGTTGCTCCAATCACAATTTGTGATGAATTTAC
>JAVCKV010086548.1:0-21026 GCA_032274145.1 Herpochondria borealis | reverse complement strand
CGAGTGGGGTGAGGTGTGTCAAGGGCCACTGCCTCCGTAAGCGTTATTACCACCCGTGGTAGAGGCTTCGTGACAAGTACTGCAAACTTGGCTAGAGAGATCTGAGCTTTTCACAAATTCCGAACAAGCCGAATCCGGTCCCATAGAGCGACAAAGGATTTGAGTGAGCACAATACGCGTAGTAGAAATATGCGCCATTAAAGAATGCTTGTGATTATACCTTGGCCACTATAAGCAACAAATATACACGAGATAGTTCGAACATTTCGTATGTACAAATTTCATTTATATTGACGAGAACTTGAATCACTCTTGTATTTTCTACTTCAATACTTCCAGTTTCGCTTTACGGTAAGCACAAAATGCTATCCATTTTTCATGCATCCTCCCTTCCTCACTTGTTGAAGCAAGCTTTTTTGAATCGATCCCATGTATGTTGAGATAGATATGACAAAAGGGTTTCTTCGAAGGTAAAAATGGATGCACGTAAAACTTTGAACCCTATTTAGCAACAAGGTCCATTCATATGAGATAGACGATTCTTGCAGATCGCCTGCGAGGACGCAAAATGAACGACAGGGAAAGTTCACTTACGTGCCATAATTTGCTGCGTGCATGCAGGCATGCCGAGGCCCCCCATCAAGGCATAATTCAGTTTGGCCCTGCATCTGATCCAACCCCCATGGACTGTAAGAACAAACTATCCAGATGAATGGTTCAGGCAGATTTGAAGTGACAGATAAGTGAAAAACCCATACCCTTTTCATCAATTTTTACTTGGTGTTGTAAAGATATTAATTGCCTTTTCTGCAAAAATTCAAGATGAAGAAAATAAAAGCAGGGCACAGGTGCCTTTGCGGAGAAGCAGAATAAACTTTACGCATTTTCATCGACTTTGCGACCAACGCAGAAAACGGAAAGGTCCTCCAATATAAGACACTCAGAGATGACTACCACTATGCTCGGGAACATAGTAAGAGATTAGCGACGAGAAATGAAATAGTTCATATCGAATTGAAGTTATATCAATTGGATATGTACGGGATCAGAGCACTTCTACTGTGCGCGCTCCCAAATTATAAATATGTACATTGATTTGTCCCCACCGAGCTGTCACCACTACTATGCGGCGCCCTTATCTTAACGGCTATGCCGTCATTGGCCCCGCCAGTTGAAGAATAGCCAGGCCCAAAGTCTCCACTCACCCGGGCGTATAAACTGCATGCATAGGCATTGTAAAAACTGCCCCAAAGCTAAGAAGGGGCAGTTACATAATCCCAAAGACGGCAAACTGGCAGCAATAAGCTGTGAAGCGTTTGTAGACAACGACATTTACTGTTACAGTTGGTTGGCTGGACGTTGCGGAACCAAGAACGACATCACCGTATTGGAAAATAGTCCACTTATTCACGACATCTTATGTGGCGAGCGGTGTATGCATCTGCCAGAAGGGTATGTGGTGGACAGGGAGCAGCAAAGTGGCCTGTTGTATATGCTGGCAGACTGGATTCACGCGCAGTGCGCAATTTTCGTGTTTCCCGAAAACGCCCCTTTTAACGAGCGGGAGACGTGCACAACCCAACGCCAAGAGGCCGTGCGCAAAGATTAGGAGCAGTTCTTTGGATGTTTGGAAGGCGTTTCAATATCCTCTGTCAAAAAAGTCATGAGTAGAGCGACGGGATGGTTGTCCTCATCAGCAACGTTTGCGTCATCATTCATAACATGCTTGTTGGCATGGTGAGAGAGAAAGAGCGCCTTGATGAGCACGATTAGAGTGGTGTTGCTGTTGCTGTGTACTTCCAGGTTGCCGAGTTCGTTTCTGGTGAGGTGGACAGCGAGGAGAGCGAGGAGCTTAACGCCAGGGCCGTATTTTTGACTGACTGACTACCGTCAAAATGGAGTTGACTTTGACTGACCGACTAGCGAAGTGGTGAAAAAGTCAATAGGATTAAGTAAATATGTTTTTTGCAATTAATTTCCTCGACCTTCCTTCTCAAATCATAAAAAACAATTAAATACAAAATTGAAAAACTGAAAAACTTAACTTAACATACAGTGGTGTACAGTGGCGCCGCCGCCGTCGACCGGTACCACATTCCAAGTCGTGATTCGACATCCCACCCACCCTCGTAATTTCCGACCGTCGATCGGCAGTGCGGTCTTCTCTTCCACTTAATCACCACATTTATCTCACACAACCATGCCCAAACGTAAGCCAAACGACCTGCCGGAGCCCGAAGATGAAAGCTCTGGAGAAGACATCTGCGATACGACTGCAAGCGACTTGATCAAACGCCAAAAGCAACAGCAGGACCGACGCAGAGGTTCGTCTCGCAGCAAGGGCGGTAGGGGTCTAACCTCCTTTTGGACAACCATCGATGCCTCGAGACTTGACGATGAAAAGCCGCACTTCACTTGCAATGTTTACGATAGAGTCTTAAGCACCAACCATTCTGGCTCTTCGAGTAACATCAAAACGCACTAGTTTACCAAACACAGGGATGCCGCTGACTCCCTGAGTCGCTTTAACAATCAAAATGCGACAGAGGAAATGCTCAAGACCGAGGTGTGCACCGCATGGCTCAACTATGCGGAGAAGGCTTCGGCGCATAGCATCAAAAAATTCTTTGCACCAGGTAAAGCCGGCAATAAGTCAAAAAATCCGTTCAAACCGCTATGCCCCGCGGCTGCAGATGGCGATTCCGGAAAAGACACTGCAGGCTGCGGCGATTGTGCTCCATACCTGTCATCTTGAAGCGTCTATTTCATCCATCGCCTCGCCCATCACGCAAGGCTTTGTTGACGTGTTCAACGGACGTATGCAATACGCCAGCAAGGAAGTCTTTGAGGCCTTTCTTGTACCTACATTCAATGCCGTGACCCGCCTTCTTCGCAAAGCTGCTACCTCAGCGCTTACTGGATGTGTTACACTGGACGGATGGAGCGCTGCTCTGGGCGCTCCCATTCTAGGTATCACTTGGCACTCCGTGGACGACGACTGGAGGCTCCGTACGATTCTTATTGGTAATCTGAATACGGGTGAGGCGAGTAAGTCCGCTGAACAGATAAGTTCGGTTGTGCGGGAGTTAATGAGCAACAGTCCTGTTGTTGGTTCCGATGAGATACGCATTCATACTATAACGAGCGACAATGAGGCCGCTGTTGTGCTGGCCTGCGATCTACTCACGAATTTTTTCGGCTCCGTTCGTTGCGTTGTTCACACCCTTTCTTTATGTGTCAATGATGTTTTCAAGCCTGACACTCCGTGGCAGATATATATGGACCACTTGAATAAGGTCACATCATACTTCAACTACCATACGAATGCCATGATCCTATTGCGTCAGAAACAGCTCGCGTCGGGTGTGACAGAGGACCGCATTCACCGTTTAAAACGTGATATTCCAACTAGGTGGCATTCTCGGCTCAGTGATATGCTCACGTACATTACCGAGGTCGATAATATCGCGAAAGTTATATCTGAACTCTCCATCAACAGCACAGAAGTTCCCCAGTTGTCGCAAGATCAGCAAAACCTGCTAGTCGAGTTTATTATTGTGCTCGCAGAGGTTCGACGCATTCCGCGGCAACTTGAGGCGGAGCGAAAAGTCACAAAGTACCGTGCCCCTGGGCTATTTCGTGATCTATATGAGACGATGCGTGTTCTGGCTGGCTACATGGCAGTGTTTTCTCATAAGTACTTTCAAAATAGCTCTGAGATCTCTAATGCAACGAATGATGCAATATCAGAAATTGGCACTTTATTTACGTTCCCATCTGCGCAAAGCAAAGCTAATCACTTTGCAAAGCGCGATGAAATTCTTTTACAGCCGCTCCGGAAGACGAAATCTCGGGAGCTTGCTTCTCCACTCGCAGACTGCATCCAAAAGCGCTTCTGCATTATTTGGAAGCCGGTAGACGCAGCCGTGATAACTTGGTGACCGGATGCGGACGAAGAGAATGAACCACGTGAAAAGGTGCGCGTTTGTCGCAAAGTCCTTTTGTTTCAAGTAGCATGCGCACTGGACGTCAATGAGTGTGAGCTAGAGTTTTTTGACTGTTTTATGGAAGAGCGAGAGGCATGCTTCAACTCAAGTCATGATGCCGTAGCGCGAGAAGCACTCGAGCTTGACTAAACGGAAGAGTGTTCGTTTAACCAACTCAAAACTCTGTTCTCTGTTTACCATGATAAGATGAGGGGCTATGTCAAGAAAAACGGCCATGTTGAAGCTTCATTTTCATTGGAATACTGGAAAGCGTGCAATGAAACTGTCGCCTTAGTCAGTCCAGTTCCGTTCAACAAACGCGCACGTGCAGTTTTGTCGTCCCAGGCATCTTCAGCTAGTGATGAAAGACTTTTCAGCGATTTAGGACGCCTTCAAGGGCGCCAGAGTCATTCAATGCTCAGCAGTACATTAGAAATGACTGAGATGATTCGTGTGTACACACGTTTGGCTCTTGACGATAATACGTTGCCTCAAACTGGTCTTCTTCACCCAAAAGGGGGCTGCTTTTAAGCGTTTGATTCGCAAAGTAGCTACTGAAGTCGTTGATGGGGGGCAGTAGCGGATTTGACTAGTAAATGACTACGAGTGACTGACTAGTCCTCAAAATGCATTGACTTTTCACTTCTGTAGTGGTGCTATAGTTAGTCAAAAATACGCCCCTGCGTAAAAGGCTCGCAACTCTAATTTTTACAACCCAAATATTATGGTCAAGCAGCGAGCCGCCATGGTTCTTTTAGAAAAAAGCGAGACGAGATATAATGAAGGTGTATTCCGGAACCACGTCGCAAATGATTGCAAATTCTGAGCGTTTTACATACTAACGGTAATGAAGCATGAAAAGCCGCCTTGAAGATGAAAGACAACGACGAATTAGATTGGATTCCTAACGTGAAAGTGGCAGGGTAAGACGGGGCGATCTATGTAAGTCTTTCAGAAAAATTCTTCGCCCGAGATAAAGACGAGCCGAGGCTTTTTTCCGTACCTACGTTAGTCAAGAAGGACATCGCGGCGTTTTTTCTCCTGGAAAAATGTCGTTATAGAATTTTTCAGAAGAAAAAGGTCATCCGCTGAGCTGTAATGGTCCACGATGGACTGTTATACATATTCGACAATGAAAAATCGTTATGCATTTAAATCAACGAGGACTGTGACATTGTACAGGCGATGATGGCGACTAATGATAGTCTCTTTTCAGAGAATGATAGAGACACTTTAGTCCATTGTGAAGAATAGGAGACCTCAGGTACGGGATGAGAGCCTCAAGAGAAGTCTACCGAAGTATCTTCTGACCGAGAAGGGCCCTCAAGCTCAGAGTCCGAGAGTGACTTGAGAGAGGTATCCCGTCCGACTTTGAAGACCAAAGCTCAGCAGATTCTACAAAAATCGATTCATCCGGCTCGATAGACACAGAATAAAAAGATGGAGGAAAGGACGACAGAGATGCAGACCCAGCGAGAGCTTGCACCTAAGGCTAGGGCACGTGCTGACCGTGGGCCATATAATTCGCAAAATCCCCTACTTCACACTTTCCAAAATGATGCCAATACAAAAGGGCTGTGATTTATGTGTTAATAAAGTTCCGGAGGCGTATCAAAGTTCCGGAAGGCGTACCCCGACAGTCTGACCGAGGAAAAGACCTTCGGATATCTTCACGATGATAAGAAGTGGATGATACTCGACAAATCGCGCAGCGGTGCGCGGCACTTATTAGTTACCGTAGACGAGTGCTCCCGATTCTTAAGAACTTTGGCCCTACTGTACATGCACCAGTTTTACGTACAGTATTGGCACCGTTAATTTAAGTGCATCGCTTAAAAACGTAAAAACTTGGAGTCTGTTCTGTTTACAGAGTTCAAAGTAAGTGGTTCCAGCGTTCATGGGAAAATTCGGATGCATAGTTGCAGTGGTAGTTCTGGTGACATTCAACTTGAAACGAAAAACATGAGCACATGCGACCATATTTAAGAGCAACAAAGTGGTGTGGTTGGTCTAATGAATGGCTATGAGTCAACTGACAGGAAATAAGAAGACGAAGACGATTTGGATGTTTTCCAAAAAACACAGACCACACCGATTCACTCCGATGTACCAGGTGTGTGCTAGATGGATATGTGGACGACAAAAGCCTCCAACCCTCTCCAATCCATCCTCGTGCACTCGCCAACCAGACCAAACTCAAGAACTATTGTACATGGATTCAACACTTTGTGCACTCGGAAAACAGCGGCCGTATTCCCAATAATATGAAGCAACTTGTTTCTCGGAATAGAATGATGCGAGAAATATGACGGAGTCATGCCATATCACAGTTCCTGTTGCAACGAAGGAGAGGGTTTCAGACGCAATGGTCTATGTAAATCGAGCAATTTTGGGTTGAACTGACAATCACCAAGAATGAACTCACTACAAAGCTGATAAATTTGAAGATGCAGTGCCTATATAAAAAACCAAATAACCATAATTACGGTTATAACTCTCGTCTTCGCACCCCACCACACCACATCTCTTGCTGGTCCATTTTGCCCGACTGGCGCAAGGCCCGAGCGTGTACAGCAACGCGGCCCGTACTAGTCGCATAAACTGTACGTGCATTGAGACTGTTTTAAGTAGGACATAAACCACGACTGCTGGATCAATTACTTCAGAACGTCCCGGAATCAAATAAACGTGCACGATTCCCATTAGTGACTTCATCGAAGTGTTAGAATGTCAATGTGATCCATAACATACCAACTGCAGACACAACGGCATTGTTGCATGCCAGACCTGAACCGGTCTCGAAAAGTGCTACAAACAGCCCTACTCTGATATCACCGACCTCAACGCCTTTTGCGAGAATCTTCAACTCGAGACTGTATCTATGAAAGGCCCTGCATCAATTCAAAGAAACTATCCTAGCTTTGTGACGCAGTAGTGATCTACCGGCGGAAGTAAAACTTCGGTGAGAAAATGCGAAAAGGGATCGTTTCCAAGGCAGTAGAAAAGACCACGGGCCATACGAAAATTGGGAGGCTTCATTGGATTTACAGGACAGATAAAACAAGATTCGGAAAAGACAAAAGCCTGAAATTTATTTTAGACCCATGATACTGGCAAGAAGTAGCGGTCAATAAAACCAAAAAGGATAAATTGTGAACTTGACTATAGTAGGTGTTTCTCCTGTAGCATATTTGTGGGACTTCAGTTGTAAGAATTGTTTCTGTCTCTCCGCGCTTTGCATGTAAATCCTGGAATTTTATCATATCCCCACCTCGTTGCAGATCCTCCTCAGGAACATGCTCAATGACGCCGGCGCAGGTTCTAGCGCCTTCCGGCCCGGTATTATTTGAGGAAGAGAAAAATCCGGATTTATTATGATGAACCTGCGCCAGAGGCTACGCCGAATCGTCCGACGCGGGTGCTTTTGTCGACGACTTATGATAATGCGAACCAGCTCCCGTAGAAAGTTTTTTTGCAACGGCGTAGCGATGCCAGTGACTCTATCCAGGAGGCGTGAGAACGCGAGTATCCAGATATGAAGCGCTTAGGGCGGAAAAACCCGATGCACTTCCTGATGCTGATGCCGCAGATGTTGACTTTCTTCGGTACGTAGAGAATCTCCGAGCGCGATGAAACCCGAAATTAATGACGGTCCCGAAAAATGCTTCTAACATTTCTGTGGGATACCGAACCGCTCTCACCGGTCGGTGCAGTTCCTCGTGCAAACCGTTGGGGAAACATTTTCGTCGAACTCCGATAATTGTTCCTTCCCCTCTTCCATGACATTGCTCTCTTTCATGTTTTTGAGATTTTTCGTCGCACCCCAACTAGTGATAAGGCTGTCATATACCAGCTCCTTGAAGAATATGTTGGGTGTAACGCGCTTTATGTACGAAAAAATGTCAGAAATGCGGGTAAGGATGCGGTCTTGTCGTACCGTACAGTTTCGAACCTCTTCGATGCTATCCAGACACTCCTTCTAAGTTTGGTACACTTCCGGCCACAGTTGCTTGGATAGAATTTTCCGTGCTATCTTCGAAACAGCGCCTGCACTCTGAACGGACGGAACGTACAAAATGTTCTTTGGTAGGGCCGTCAAGGGGTAAAGTATGGATAAAATAGTTTATCCAGTACATATATATGCCTCCTACACATTTGGTCCGTCGTAACAATGTATCCATAACCTTCGCAACGGTTTTATTCTGTCCAATTCGTTAATCTTCACGTCGCACAAATCCCACGCCTCATTGCGGATAGCCTTCAAAACTTTCTCGTGTGGTGCCGATACAGTTTCTTTTATGAATGAAGGGCCGTTCTTGCGCTTTCTACTGCTTCGGACAGAACAAGCTCTCGGTCCGAATGTAGTTTGAATTGTCGATGAAGTACTCACTAATAGTTTTGTAAGCAATATCTTCACGTTTGCCGCTGCCTTTTGAAGAGTAACAACAAGCGCTCTGTTTTCGACCTTCTGTTTTTCCATAGTATCCTTAAATTGTTTCACATGGGCCCGCAACTGGTTCCCTCGGTCGGAGAGATCCCTGAAATTATCGCCAAGCCGTCCCGTTCTTGTTGCAAGGCATCGTACCGTAAAACGGACTCCACATCCCGAACGAGACTTTTATGTACAGTAAAACCCGCAGTATGTCTTGGTGAAGCACGCACAGAGCCGAACGCGTCGCTGCTGAACAGATTTTGTACTTCGTTCTGTGTCCGGGTCCTTCCGGGGTGGCTTGTACCTGACAGTAATTTGTTGGATCTCGGGGCACTGAAGTGACGTGTCGATTCTGGTTTTTGGGTCTTCCGTTTGCACAGACGAATTTTAGTGCTGCGGGTAGCTCGCCCGTAGCAGCACACAAGGGGACGGGGTGTGATAGAGCTAGATGGAGGGGGAGGTCGTAGCGAAGAAGGGGACTTCCGGCACGTGTGGCAGGGCTTAGTGGCGTCGCCACTTCGTTTTGAGCGTCCACACAGCGTTGCCTCAACCAACCTCAAAAGAAGCTGGAAAAAGAAGAAAAATAAGGAAAGAATACAGTGAAAAGACGGGGGGAAAGGCTATACTTGGGAGGTAGTTCGCACTACCACCGTTAATGCTTCTCTCCAACCCCAACCCGGCGCCGCCCAGCCAGCTTAAGTAGCGGCTGTGCGAGCGCCCAAGGCGGGATGGTGGACCAGGACGGTCCAAGGGCAAAAAACCCTAAAACTAACTACACAGAGTGTCACTTAGCAATTAAAGTACCCTCAGAACTACACAGTGAACTAATTTAGACTCCCTCAGATAGGTTAGGGTGCCCTAACGACGCAAAAATAGTACCCAATAAACGAACCACCTAGCCCTACCAATCCACAGCCATGCCACTCCAGAGTGGCGAAATGGCAAAGTAGCTAGGTCTTGGCAGTAAATCTCACTGTACCCGACCCGAGTAGTGGAGTGGCGAATTGGCAGCCGATTCCGACCACCCGGGGTGGGTGTACTCGTGTCGATTTTCCGGCGTAGGTGCGCGGCCCCCTTATCGCTGTACCAAACGATTGCAGTATATTAATGTCGTCCACTTTGTCCATGTCGTTGTATGGTGACGGTGGTAGTGGTATTGCACGTGCTCCGTATGTTCTGAATACAGCAGCCATTGTGGAACTGGGACGCGGCGGGTTAGGCACTGTGCGAATAAGTATCGTGGTTCTCGGGTAACTTGGTGTGGGGGAAACGGAAGGAATCATATCATCCCTTTCCATATTGTACTAATCCATTAGTGGAGATATGGTAAGGGATATGAGGTGTGGTTGGGTGGGGGAGGGTCGGGTTTCGGCGGCGGGGTGGTTGTTCGAGAATTATGGTATCGATTATAGTTGTGAGCTACATCATTACGTGATCCACAGCCAGAATGTAAATAATCTAAAACTCAGTTCGGTACAATGATAGGCACCGAATTACCATAAATTATTTCAAAAATATGGGAAGAGTCTTTCTAAATTTCTGTAGGATGAACAGAAAATGAAACGGTGAACATCAATTCAAAAATATAAATTAGTCCGGAAGCGTGCAAAAACACGTAATATGCAAAAATCGGTATTTGTTAAGGGTGCCAGTTGGCACCCTGAAATTATTCTATACATATTGTTCACTAATTGCATCCTCCGACTTGATGAAAATGTGCGAAAATTCACACCCAGCACTTGTTTTACTAACATCCTGTGTTGTCGATAACCTGCACATGCGCATCCATCGCACATGTGCCTCTGTTAAGGTGTACTATTGATTTTATACAGGTGTATCCAGATTTACCCCATTCATTTGTCTTTCATCCACGCCGATCTTAGCGTTTCATCACACCCGCTTATGCCATATTATTCCGGGCTTTCACTTCACACCTGTTCCCGCCACCCGTTCGACCCAGGTTTGCAACCGCTTGAGCGTCCAGTCTCTGTCTGTGCAGTATGAAACTTATACATTTGCGCGATGAGGCGGTTCTTGTTTCAAGACAGGAACCAACACGTCGCGTGCGGTCGACCCCACTGCAGGTATCGCACACACAACATTCACCATCCCGCCCAACCAGTCTGTCTTCGCAGCGTGCAATAACTTCGAACAAGAAGTACATAGATTCATCTAAGAGTGACAAAGACTCAGATACACCTTCCGTGCCAGATTCGACTACACGTGTAGTGAGCAACTTGAAGTATCCGAAGAAGAATCGACTTGTGAAAAAAGGGCAGACGCGCGAACTACCAGTGAGATGCGCACAATCCACGAGACAATCCCATACATACGTGCAGTTTTCACGGCAAGTATGAATAGTAATGGTAGCAGACATACGCTTGGAACGTGTGGGAATTCCCCCCAAAACACACTCGGACAAAACCACACAAACTCGAGGACCTTGTGTGCCAGCACATTCCTGCATATTCCTAGATGGGTAGAGTATCCCTGATGAGATCAACTTCAACTTCCTGTAAATGGCACCTGTCCGTGTCAATATGCAACGTTCTCTACCAATGCCTTCTATTAACCTAGTGCGTCCTCTACGGAATTATCGGCAAGAAGAGGTCGACCCGAACCGTGGTGCCGTTGATTCCAGTGGGCTTGGAGAAAATGCAACAGCTGAAGAAAGCGGTGCTACAGGAGCGGCGGATAGAGGGAGGTCATCTACGCCCATGCGAGCCGTTCTTGTTCCGGGAATAGCCGGTACGACATATAGTGACAGGTCAATCCCAATAATGAAGGAAAAGGAGGTACAGACGACCCCGACTGCGGTAGATACCACAGAAGCTACCCTTATAAATTACGAGAACCGTGTTCGTGGTTTACATGCGTCTTTGTCCGCAGTCGCTGATGGAAGGGACCCATCTAGCTATGATCCTGTGGATTTGTTCAACATATATGATTTGTACAATAATTTTTAGGTTATAACAGAATTTTATTAGTTGTAGGTGTAGCATTTGTAAAGAGTTTGCAGTTCTTAATGAATTTCTCACCTAGGATATTGTTAGCGTGATGTTCATGGAGTGTGTGAGGGACCGAAAAAAGGTTGTTCGACTTTGGTACCTAGATATGAACATGCACCCTGAGGGAAATAAATTTTCGATTAGGAAGTACTCAGTTTGGTACCCAGAGATATCGTGGTTCATGGACTGCATTTTCAGGTAATTAGAAAATTAAACGGACGTGAAGAATATGTACTTCACACCCGTACAAACCTGAGAAGCTGCAATAAAAGACATATTTTCCCTTGATCTGTAACGCCGTCCTGTCTTGTCGGGAATTTTTCATGTCCATTCGTGCTTAAGAACTCTGGGTACACTGGTACACTGTCTACACACGGAAAATTTACAAGTGACAACTATTTCTTTCGTCCGGGATGGAATCCGGGAATCACACATCGAGTTCACGTGACCTGAAAACTGAGTCAGAAAGGTCTTTGGATGCGCGCATGTTGCGAGCCTTTGCACAAGAACTGAAAATAAATGCCGTTCATTCTCAGCAATGTGAAAAGGACTAAGTTCCACCCGTTCGTTCATCTGTTAACCTCGACAGCACATAGGATTCGGACATACAGAAACAGTATTGCACGCGTATGTGCAGGCCTTGCGCTTCTATGTAACAGCCCCTGAACATACGAAAACGGAACAGAGACTCCCTGAAAAGTTCGATACTTTTCATTTGCGTTTGCGCTTGCGTGAGAACCAACCGGATACAACCCAACCGGATCCTCAACCACCGCCTCAACCGGACACAGCGCCACCGCATAAACCGAATACTCAACCAGATACAGCGCCTAAGCCTCAACCGGATTCAAATCCACCATCCCCGCCTCTGCATGGTGAACATACCGGTCCCTCGGATGTACCACCGTTCAACACATCCGTACCTCCACTTGACTCACCACCGTTCCAAAATTCACCACCTCCCCAGCTACCTCCACCCTCAACAGATGAGCTTGGACTCCTGTACCTCGACGAGGTTCCTGAGGGACCGGGCTTAACGCAATTGTCGCAACAGAAATAAATAGTCCCACAACCAATACATGGAAGAGGTGTGACAATAAAGAGGTCACGTATAATGGCCATATATGAATATGGTCATGTTTCGGATGGTCATGGACTGCGAGGATCCAACTCTCGGCGTAATCGGGTGACACCATAACACGAATGGACCGACCCCATGTTTTTATCAACATCTGTTGACGAATTCCGTGGTTCTGAATTACCATGGCTTCCGGAACAGCCAGAATTGTCCTATCTGCGCTTTCCCTTAACTATAGAAGAGGAAGACCAGTTAAATCTTCTTTTGCGTGCCTCAACTCTAGACTGTATACTTGCATTTATTCCAGGTTCGCTAATGGGGGTTACTTTCTTTGACGTGGGAACGTTGGACGACCAAGCATGCGTGAACGACTTCGTCTTGAACGCTATTTTCTCCCTCCTACAGATTCGTAACACACTTTTCTTTCCCCTGACGGATAACAACGATAAACGACGGTGCGAGATGGGGAGGCCGCCTCGTGTGAAGGTAGTTGTTCGTGCTTTCATGTCCGTAACTCATCGTTTGGCGCTAATGAACACAAATTTCTACACACTGATCACCTCGGGTGATGGGTACCAGTACCACCGAGTGACGAAATATTTAGAGGTAATTCGCCCCATTACGGATGTGGAAGTTATCTAAACGCCTTTCCACGACAATGTGAAATAAAAATTGTATCTAGTTCCCGTGGATTTACGAAATTGTTGACTCTTCCGTTACACGAGTAGATCCGGCTGTAATTAGAAACATCAAGCAATGCCTTCGGGATGACGTAAAACGGTTAATGGGACAACTTGTAGCCAGTTCTATTCAGGTGCGTTCGTGGAGTATGCAGATTAACCTACACAGTCGTTTAGTACAAACAAACGTCACTTCCTGCGGGGTTTACTGCATATACTTTGCTTAAAGCCTCGAACAATCCACTAGGCCGACACGGATTCCTAATAATATCCCCATAGTACGGAATCTAATAAGGATGTTCATATTGAGTGGGAAGATTCCACTTCAACCTCTCCTCGCTTAGTTAGTTCGTAACAGTACTGATCAACAAAAATGTCACTGCGCAAGAATCACATCTTTCAAATTGTTCCTGTTTGGTGCCATTAATTCGTCCGGGATGGCTTACCAGCGTACTAAATGGTTTAAACGGACACTGCCCTGCCCCGCACATGCACTTGTTTCACTGAGAGGTGCGGCAGTCGCGTAAAAACGGTTAATTTATTAGTAAAACAAGTACTGGGTGCGCATTTTCGCTAATTTCACCAAGTTGGAGGATGCAGTTAGTGACCACTATGTGTAGACTAATTGCAGCGTGCCAACTGGCACCCTGCCGACCCCAAAAAAGTGCAAATTTCACGGCTTCCCGCCGACCCCAGTCATCTTCAACCGGTACAATGGTATGCTGCAACACCTCTACAATGTCCGTAAGAACATTTGCGAAGTACGGTAGCCAGTGCCGCATAGACTAGCCAATACGAAGTACTTGTTTGATACTGCCCGCACTGCCTAGTGCTCCACCGCGCCTGTTTCCAACACTCTGACCATCTGTACAGGTCGACCGTACCACTCACATCTAAACGGAGCCTTTCAAGTAATCTATATTTTACGTAATAAGTCGTTTCGGTTATAATTTAGTACACAGTGACTGATTTCATGTTACTCTAATATATTAAACCACTCTATACAACGCTCTACGATGAATACTATGCGCCCTAAACCCCCGGTACTACATATCTGCACATTAATGCAGTTATGTACCTATCTCATGACGTTGTATACGAACTAAAGCCACAGAGAAGCAGAACGTAGTTAATAATCTCCGGAACGGAACACAGTTTCGTACATGAGTGCACCAAAAATACTCGTATGTATACATATTCTTCAATTTCATTATATAGACAAACAAAAATGTTATCAACGATTTCTTTGTGGATCCCATCCGTAAAATATCGTCGCATAGAAATAAATTCACTTCTGTCCTTTCTATCCATACGTTTCCCTTTCTATACATGAAAACAGGGCAAGGGCACCAGGTTACACACTTCAATTAGTGCGCATATGTTGCTCACTAATCATATCCATTACGTTGAGTCTGAAATTTTGTGAAAATACACGTGTTGTGAAACACGTCACCGTCCACATACATGTGGAACCCCCCTTCTCAAGGTTCTAATCAATTTTTTGTGACGTCCAAGTTTCTCCCCCTCATTGTGAATCCTCTGAGGAACGGAGATGATAAACTCAAATTGGAGGTACCCAGTTACTTCGAGGCGAATACGTACCTCAATACAATCATCCTCGTGAACTACCGTAGCATGTGGAGGAAGAGGAGGAAAGGTTAATCTGCCTGTCCGCCTCGACTGATCGTTGGAAAATCTTCCCTTTGCGGATCTCGCGCTGGGTGTGAACTTCAACACGTCATCCTCATGTAGGATAAGATTTTGAATACGTTGAGTGGGGCTACAGTGCACGCCTTCCTTGAGACATACATGGTCAGGGATGAGACGATCGGAAACTTCCACGTGGCCACAAATAATGAAGAGATTGATGGTCCCACAGATACCGAGGTGGAAGATACAATAAGATAGAGAAGTCCAAGCAGTTCATCTTCCTCGGACAATGCGTCCATGCGTGCGGACATTGTTGCTCTTGCCTTTTTTCATACGAGATACACAAGCTACACGTACAAACAAACCGCTGTATCTAACGAACAAGAATGCGGTGAGACGGTTCTTACGGAAGCACTTAAGTGTGGTACCGCTTCTACTAACACAAGCAAGCAAGATCACACGACAACTGTTGGAGCGCCTCGGATATGTGGCCCCCAAATAGACTTTAATGCAAAGCATACGGCTGCAATTATGACGTGGAGGTGCAACCCGGGGTAACACGCTTGCTCGCCTCCGGACCTCCAACAATCCCGTCTATCGGAGGGTATGTTGCCACTAACGGTGTGTAAAATCCTAGCGGAGATGAAACGTATATCAAGGTGTTCGGGTGTCCTTCTCATGACATTGTCGGTCAATTCGAGGATAGAGAGGGAAATAAACTGACGAAGAGTGCTGCGTTCGTCCTGAAAGATCCGCCGTTCAACACCCGACGCGAGAGAAACCAACCAAACGCTGAGTACTACATTCTATCCGACGGGGACCTGGTTGATATTGTGGGTGTTAATAATGATGTGCTTAAGCCTGGAGGCCATGGCTTTTTTTTGTTCAAGTGTTCAGTTCGAGGACTGGTTTGATTCATTCGTGTCCTTCCGATGTATTGGTACCCCTGCACGGAAAAGGATTCGAATAACGAATCGACGCATTCCGGGACAGGTGTTTATGGCGGAAACAACACCGTTAATCTTTGTGAAAACGAAACGGACTTTCTCATCTCGTGCGAGGAAATATTTCGGTCATATGAATGTATACGAACAGGGAATCCATGTGTTGAAACCCAAAGGTTTTGTTACAGAGCAGGATAGTGTTTTTTACGGGCCACCGCGGTTTATCAACGATACATGCCCGCGTTATGGCAATCTGATGACCGATGTTCCCAATATCACCCATACGGAGGCTGTGTACTACACACCAAAGGAAGAGGAGGGGGAATCCGGACGACCAAGGATGTTACTATCCGAGCAGAAGAGTTCGTTGCTGTTGGAAGAGATAATTGTGCAGTACACTAAGCCTGGCGATATTGTTTTGGACTTCTTCTACGGCACTTTTGCCTCCGCGAAGGGGTGTCTACTGCTGGGTGAACACCGTGTGTTTTTCGGTTCTGAAATGGACACTAACTGCGTGCAAGAAGCTTCCAGTTCAATTCTTCGAGCGTTGTTGGAGGCCGTTGTGCGCACACCATCACATGTTCCTTGCAGCGACAACGTGTTGGAGTATTTGAAGGCGCTGTACCGGCGACTTGTTGATAGCAGGCGTTTGAACCCGCCAGATGATGTTTGGAATGTTCCGCAAGAAGTGAATATGCCTCAAAAGTTACCCCTGGTTACGTACAAGGCCATTGGTGTGCTAACGGCTAACCCACGTTTTTCCGGGCGTTACAAGAACACCCCACCACATGTGTTCACAACCAACATCCTTGCGGCGTTCAAAAACGTGGACCTTGAGGGTTTTCTGCAGATTCTAGACGGATCATTGCGATATAGTAATTAATGACTCGCTTATACGACACCCAAAGGCGGTAAAAGGTCCCTTTGCAGGTAAAAAACTTTGGGTTGAACGAGGCAATCGGGTACTTCTTGGGGTCCTTGGTGTACAGTGATATTTGTAAGAAGAAAAGAAGCACAAATTTATGGAAACGGTTTGATTTCTATGTCCACAACGGAATTCAGGAAGTTTGCAATGAGAAGAAACTTGGAAGTAGAGCTCACGGATGGTAGTGGTCCGACGCCCGGCTACATTGTTGCGGCTCCTCTCAATATGGGTCTTTCTATGCAGAATGCAAGCTACTAACACGGAGATTTGTAGAAGGACCTCTCACCATCGGAGCGGACGGCAAAAAGCGTGCCTGTGGAGTTTTTGAGGATGATTATGGCTACTACGCGGACACTTCGGCCTTACGACTACATCAAACTACAGGCAACGCGAAACATCACAGAACGGGAAGAGCTTTACTGTTCTAATGGACCGCATTACCCAATTTTTGATGGTAGTTTTCCAGAAATTGACCACGAAGAGGGCAGGAAGAATTTATGGATGTGATCAGTAACTTGGAGGAAGACGCTAGCAATTCAAGGGAATTGTAAAGTGATCATGGTTAAAATATTTCTGAAGAATCTGGAGGATATGAAGTCCGCATCAATCCGGCGGGAGAGTAGAAATAAGTTTCTTGTAGCAGATTGTCACATTTGTTGCAACTTAAATGTTTCAGCAGTATACTAAATGCTTTGATTTTTAATACTCTTTTTCAAAGTCTGGAGAGGAATTGCGTACTGATATTTTAAGGCTTATACGGCCTCAATGGTGTACATTGCATTTAAATTGCAGAAGTATATATTTTTGAATTTTCTCTTCATTGAATCCATTGCGATGTGAATAAATTCCAAGAATGGTTATTCACTGTCTGTAGGACTTGCTAACCTTTGTAAGGTATCATCGGATCAAGTTGATATTCGTAAAAGTTTCCGTTTGAGTTCCTTTGGGATGTATGAAAATTGCACGAAATATCATCCTGACAAAAGGCCAAGTTATTTTCTCTAAGCCATGTTCGCAAATCGTCCTCAAAGGCATATACAGTTTCAATTAGAGCGCAGTCTGAAGCGAAACACTGTACATTTGAAATTCATGCTGGGCGAACGATTACAAATCCGTACGACGTGCACAACGTATTTCGACGTTGGACCAATATAGTATCATAACACAGTTTTTGGGAGATAGGAAGGAGAAAACATGGATATAAGAAAAAACGAAAAATGAAACGGACAAATTACGTCTTTACACGCGGCGACATGTGTCGATTCTGCGTAGCAAGCTGCTCTACAGTTCAAAAGGCCATATAACTTCCAGGAAATGGAAAACAATTTCCACGATTTCCAAGGTATAGAATTCGGTACGGAAGTAAATTCTCCGTTATCGGCCCGAATTCCGTCTTCTGGAAATGGTTTTTTAAATTTAATGGCACAGGCGCAACTACATAAGACGAACTGAAATATGTTGGAGATTTAATCGGTAACAATTGTGTTTCTGATTAAACTTTTTTTTTTAATTTGTTTATCCAGTTTTTTTTATCGTGGACACAATTATTTGTAAATGATTTTATTTTATTATTCAACATCGACTAATTATTAAATCATTAAAACTAATTATAAAAGTAGGAGTTAATAAATACTGATTGAAAAGCATGACAAATTGAAAATGTGTAGCCAGCTTGTTCAAGCTGTGCTAGCAACGTGTGGTGCCTGTTTGGTTGCGATTTTCCGATCATCAGTTCGGTATTTTCCTTCCATTTTGGCACATTATCATAAAAAAAGTTGTCCTTGAAACTCGTATGAAACATTTTCTCAATTGTTCGTCGAAATCAAATGTATTTCCCGACTTTCGGGAAAGTTGAGTCTATAAAACAGCTAGAGTTCGATGTTTATTGCGCATGACTGTCGGTACAATGTAATTAATTCCACTCTGTGAGAGGCTGAAAACTCGTAATTTTAAAGAATTGAAACTTTCGACTATGTCAACACTCACAAACAAAGCTAAATATTGGATTCTGTGCTTATTTATCGCAAGTACAGTTTTGATATATGGTTTTCTCAAAGAAACAAAACTAAGCCAAGCACATAGCATTAAAAAGGAGATAACCAATCACTATTATAACATTTTTAATACTACTGGGAGTGCAATCACTTCTCATAATATTCCTATTGTTTCTTTTTTTGTAACAAGTATGTTAATCAAAATAGTCACAACATTCAAAATGCTCATATCTTCATAATATTCAAACCAATTATAATATCCATGTTATCCATATTATTCCTAATAATCAAAATTTTCATAATATAATCTTATTGATAATGTGAATACTATTTTTACAGCTCGTACTTTTATATCTTTTCATACTATATATATCATGCATACTGTTCATACTTTTCATATTATTCATGCTATTCACACTGTTAATAAGAATCGTAGGATTCAGGTAGCATACCAATATTTTCCAATGCTTTCAATAGTGTTCTATAGACTGCTTCCGAAGAGATTTGAAACGAGTATACAACAACGAATTTATGTATATGAAATAAATTTACAGTAATCTATTTTTGCGGTTAAAGCGACTAAATAACCTACTCTGACATAAAACAAGCTTTTTGAGGTTCTCAAACGAATAAGACACGACTACTACGGCCACTTAGGCAGAATTTCGCTCCTGTTATTTTCATTATTTTCATTATTATTCCAATTTTCCTAATAGTTCATATTGATCTAATAAATATCATTAGTTATTCTACGAATACATTGTATGTAATTAAAATCATTAGTTATATATTAATTTAAATCAAGGCTCGGGCGCACTATAGTTCTATTGCAATACATTTCAATAATGTATTGCAATACTATTGCAAAAAAAGGATTTTTGTAGAAAAATTACTGCAATTCTATTGCAAAACGATCCAATAAGTTTGTACCGAGCGCTTCTATCTATTTTCATACCATTATTTTGAACAGTAATAGTAACATAGATATTCTTATTCACATTCATATTCATATTCATATTCATATTCATCTTCATCTTCATCTTCATCTTCATCTTCATCTTCATCTTCATCTTATGAATATTAATATGAGTATCATGCTATTCATTTTCATAATATATATCCTTTTTTAATTTGTTTGATCACATTCATCTTTCTTTCTTATATTTTCGTATTATTCTAATGAACTGTAGTATGCAAATTATTATGATTTTTCTTTTATTTCTGTTGTTTAAATCTCTATTATTATTATTCGCAATGTTCATTTTGCCAACATTGTTCGCGATGTTCGTATATTTCATATTATTTGTGGATTTCAGATTATTCCTTTTTCTTATAATTTTTCATATTCGTTTCATTCTTCTTGCTATTAAAAGTGTAGATGTTGAGTAACGGTTCTTTTGTTTTTGTCGTTATTCTTGATATTACAACATTACCGTCTATCATTTATCATCTTAATCATATTCATTAATTTCATCATAATTTTTAATTAATTTAGTTGTAACCTGTAATTGGTCAATTATTAGTTAGTTAGTTGTTTTTGCTTTCTTAATTCTTTTGCTTACGATCGTATTATGATCAGGTCTACAAATAACATATGACTCTCTAACCCGTGGTCTTCCTTTTTTGCATATCGCACTTCAGGTTGACGACCGTATCCCATGCGCCCATCAGTCCACCTGTTCCATGCACGTTTTCCTGTGTTTGGACCAATCCTTCAGTTGACATTCTTTGCAGCAGTAGCTCACCTTTCTGCAAACCCCGCAGTCCCAAGGGGAGTCCTCCCGACAACCAGGATTATGGCAGAGTACATATCGTTTGCAATGGCTTTTATGGTTGGGCCAGTCCTCCAGTTGACATGCTTTACAGCAGTAGCTGGCCTTTCTGCAACGTCTGCAATCCCAAGTTGTGTTGCTGTCGCATTCAGGGCCATGACAGGGTACAGAGCGCTTGTAATGGCTTCTACCTATGGCCGAGTCTTTGAGTTGGCACCCTTTGGAGCAGTAGCTCGCCTTTTTGCAACACCCACAGTCCCAAAAGGTGTTGTTGTGACATTCAGGGCTATGAGATTGTACAGATGGCTTGCAATGGAATCTATGGCTGGTGGCCCAATCCTTGCGTTGGCATCCTATGCAGCAGTAGCTCACCTTTTTGCAGCGCTTACAGTCCTTAGAGGCATTGTTGTTGCATTCAGGGGCATTGCAGGGTACATACTTGCAGTTTTTTCCATGGCTGGACCAATTTTCCAGCTTACATCCTTTGCAGCAGTACCTCACTTTTCTGCAACGCCGACAGGCCCAATGGGCATTCTCGCAGCAGTCAGGGTGTTGAC
>JAVCKV010086437.1:0-21029 GCA_032274145.1 Herpochondria borealis | reverse complement strand
GGTCGTACACCTTATGTCCGACAGATGGGACGAATTGCGCTGGGCATCGGCATGATTCTGATCTCGTTGCAGCAGCTGGGAAATGCGACGCTGCCGCTTAAAGACAGCGTGTTTCTTATTGATGTTATGCATTACCTAAGCACAGACTTAGTCACCTCCTTGCTTATTGGTGCGATAGTTACGTGGCTTTTACATTCAAGCGTTGCCTCGGTTTTATTAATGGCAACGTTGGTGGATCAGTCTGTGGTGCCTTTTGCAGCGGCCCTGGGTTATGTGCTTGGTGCAAACATTGGTAGTGGCCTTATAGCGTTTACGTTAACGCGGCAGCAGCCCGCTAAGGGTCGGAGAATTCCGGTTGCCAATCTTTTATTTAGAATGCTCATGGCCTGTTTGGTGTTGGTTTATTTAAATTATCGTGCCGTGCCGCAACCGCTTGATTTCAACATGGCGTCTACTTGGGTGTTATATGCGCACGTAGGATTCAATGCAGTGTTGTTGATCGTGTGCCTGCCGTTTGCCGGTGTCATGGAAAAGTTCACTAAGTGGATGATTCCCGGTGAGCCTGTCATGGCTGAAAGAGCGCAGGTTTTTAATGAACCGAAAACAGCGTTGGACCCCACTATTACGCATTCGCCAGAACTTGCATTAGCCAGTGCCAGTCGCGAGTGTTTGCGTATGGCCGATGTGATCAATGTAATGCTCACACCGGTAATGAAGCTATACGAAAAAAATGATGCTGACGTTTCTGCCAACATTTTGGAGTTAGAACAACAGATTAATCAGATGCATTCTGATATCAAACTGTATGTGGCAGATATTGATGAACAGGATTTATCTAAACAAGATAGAAGCCGTAAAATATCGCTCATTAACTTTGCGGTTAATCTTGAATCAGCGGGTGATGTGATCACTAAAAACCTACTGCAATTGGCTGAGACAAAGAACAAAGAAAGATTGAGCTTTTCAAAAGAGGGTTGGGAAGAGCTCATTGAGTTGCATCAACAAGTAATCACTAATATGCACTTGTCATTTAATACGCTCTTGTCCGGCAATCTGGCATTTGCTCGTCGTCTTGTTGAGGAGAAAGATAGAATAAGAAGCTTAGAGCAGCAAAGTAATGAGCAGCACTATCAGCGCTTACAGTCTGGCTCACCAGAGAGCGTTGAGACTAGTAACATTCACTTGGAAACTATTCGAGCTTTAAGGCAGATTAATTCTTTGTTTGCCGCGGTGGCTTATCCTATCTTGAGTCAGAGTGGGGACTTGTTAAAAAGTCGCCTGGCAAGCAACGAAAACGATGAATGAGTTGTATTGAATGTAAGCAGTCCAGCGCTTTGTTTTAACTTTTTCGAAACACACCCATTGGGTTGTCTTTGGTGACTATGTTGATGAAAGCAGTAATGCATCTAGGCTTGTTTAAAACACTGTTAGCGGTACTTGCACTGTTTGTTTATCAATCGGCAAATGCAGATTCCAAGAAAGCGACTTATCGATTGGAATTGACCATTGAGTGGAGTTCGACAGTCGCACCGTATCAATTTCCGGTTGGGGCGCATATGTCTTCCTTAATAGGATTAACGCACGATGACAGCGTTGTTCTGTTTGAAGATGGTCAAACGGCTTCCAGCGGTTTAGAGCTATTAGCGGAGAACGGTCGCTTTGGTATTCTTAGAGCGCAGTTTGAAGAATTTGATCGCAAAGATCGAGTTGGAACTATTGTCACCGCAGACGGCATTAAAAAAGTCCCAGGTAGGATGTCCACGACTTTCGATACAACAACCAAACACCCTTTGCTGTCGGTCACAACGATGCTAGCGCCCAGCCCGGATTGGTTTACCGGTGCTTCCAATATTCGTTTATACAACGGTGATCAATGGAGAAACTCTGTAGAGTTACCGCTGTGGGTGTGGGATGCGGGTACAGATAGTGGGTTGAGTTTCGTCTCTAAAAATAGTGATACGCAGCCGCGTGAATCCATAAGGCTCTTGTCGTCCAAGCACTTTTTGAACGATAGCGGGCTTGTTAGTATCGGGACGCTGACTGTTACGCGAGAGCGTTAGGAGTTCTTTTGTTTGCTGCCAGTGGAGTAGATATTCTTAAACACTAAAAGCCATCTTTATCCGATCAAAACTAATCTGTCGATTTCCTTAACAAAGGATTGAAAATAGGCTAAAGCGTTAGCTGTTTTCGCCGATCGTGACGTTAGATTAGAGGAATTAATTCCTGAGGTAGTGGAATGAAGCTGTCACTTATTGGTGTGTTGTTTGCGTTAGTCGCCTTGTTTGCAGCTGTACTGTCGCCTTGGGCGATAAGTGCATTGTCCCCGCCAACACCTTCAGTTGAAGAGACCATCGTAGATTTTTCTTCAAGGCTCAAAGAGGCTGCGAAAGCGAAACTGGAAAATCGTGAATATATTGCCAAGAAAAAAACGCAAGTATCTGTAGCGGCAGACTATTACATGCCTGCTGTTTTGGTTCTGGGGCTGATTGGATTTTCTTTTGGTGTCTTTGGTTGGTTGAAAGAGCAGGTTAAATCACCTGGCATATTAGCGATGAGTTTGGGGGCAGGGGCGGTGCTGGCACAGTGGTCTATTTTTATCGCCATGCTGGCACTTTGCATGTGGTTTCTCATTACGATAATGGATCGCTTGGATATTGATCTGGGGTAGTTTCGTTAAGTTCAAACCATTGACAGATTTCCTAAGTCATTGAAGGTTTGTGGGTAATATCAAACATCAGATTCATTTGACGGATTTCGCCTGCGGGGTTGTTGGGCGGATTGATTACATGACGTCGTTTAATGGTTCTGAATGCCTCAATGCCCAGTAACGTAGATTTGGCGGATTGAAGTGTCTTGAACCCTTTGCCGGGGTTTGTAATGCGTTTCAATGAGGCGTGGTCGGATTCAATACGGTTGTTTTTCCATTTGTGATTGATGTGTTTTACCGGTTGGTTGAAGTAAGCATGATCTCCCATGGCCTGAATAATGGCAGGGTAAGTAGGCGCTTTGTCGGTCACGATAGTGGCTGGAGGGTAGAGGCCACTGTTGGTTTGAGCTTGTTTTAAAAAGGCTTTGGCCGCTTTCGAGTCACGTTTCGCAGTGAGTCTAAAGTCAACAAATTGCCCGTTTTGATCGACGATTCGCCACAAATAACGCCATTTGCCGGAGACGCGAATATAGGTCTCATCGACATGCCAGTACATGGAACGGGGATAGTGTTGTTTTCGCACTTGGTGGGCGATTAGAGGGCTAAATTTGACGACCCAGCGATTGATAGTGGCGGGGTCCACTTGGATCCACGCTCAGCTAGTAAGTCGCGAACATCACGATTATGAGAGGGGGGCAGCGACAGTACTACCGAACAGGATTATTTTTTGAGGGAAACGATGACGTTTGAATGGATTGGTTTTCATGAAAACAATATCTGCGTTTATAGATAATACTGCAGAGCCCTTGTTGACGGGGAAGGTCACTAACTCAAAAGTATACAGTTCGATTGATGGTTCTTTAAATACACTTGTGGGACACTGCATTAGCAGGCGACTTTGCGATAAGTATTGGAAATACTGTTGCCATCCCATTGAAAACAGAAGTGACTTCCCGGAACGACTGGTTGGGGGATATTAGCTCTAAATATCCCTATGCATTCTCCATCTGCATGCCTGACGCTGTCATAGACAATGCCGTTGGAGTTATCACTTCGAAGATTACGCGCTAATTTTTGGCTTTCGGCATATGAGTTTTCATCGTATACAGCAGGTAGTTCTGTTTTCATACCGCGAATGTCATGCAGCTCTGAATTTATTTCTGATGCGTACGAACGCATATCAATATCGATTGGGGGCTCATTTGTTCGCTGTAAAAAACGTTCACGGTGATAGCGTGTTTCAGCTAATGCTGTTTCGATATCCTTAGCAGCGTAATAGACTCCGTAATTACCATCATCGAAGCGGCTTCCATCTCCAAGATGTGTAAAGCTTGCCATTATCGGTGTTGTGCCCGGTCCAGATTGTCGTTCGTCCTCAGGCACAAGTTGAAGCTCTCCTATCTCATCGCGTAAGCGAGAGTTAGTAAGGCTTTCTATCGCGAATACAGCCTCTAAATCACTGGCGTCAGCAACACGATCAAATAGACCGATGGGAGGAAATCGGCTAGGTACCAGCCGCCATGACGGATTCCAATGAACGGTAGATACGGGTGGTGTATCTACCATCCTCGTTCAGAATCCAAATAGCGTCTAACGACATAGAGATCCGCCACATTGCCAGATAGCATTCGGCTCAATGCAGATTCGCCGTTAAATATCGGTGCTGTATTAGGTTTTTTGATCCAAGCATTAGCGCTATTTGTATTGGGCAACAAAACTTGGAGTGCTTTGTAAATACCAAACACGTAAGAGAGTCGTTCCAACTTTTCTTTTTGAAGCTTTACGGAAGCAGGCTCTCTTTTCCATTTGAAGTAGGTGCTCCGAGTATTGTCGTCATAACCAAGGAGCGTCATTGCCTCGGTCTGCGACAGACCCCATGCAGCAACAATATTTAGAAATGTATTCAATGCCGCTGTTGATACCTTTGCGGGATCAATAACGTTTAAAGGCTTCGCATCAGACATAGCATTCTCCTGTTCGCTGTTAGGTGGGTACCGATCGGAGCGAATATTCATTCCGTTTCAACTCATCATATATTTTTATCGGGTGAAAAGTATTAAACTACACTAAAATATAACAAAAGTATGAATTAGCACTAAATATACCATCGAAATCATGCAATTTCAAAGAACCTTTCGATAACGAATCTAATGATGTCCCACAATGCTCTTGTGTGGCTCAATAACGAGCTGGAACGGCGCGCCGAAATAGTCGAAAAAAAGGACAGAGAGCTTGCCAAAGCAGCAGAGCGGATACACGAAACTAATCAGCAATGGCAGGAGAATTTGGAAGCCTTGCGACAGGACTTTACAAAGCTATTAGAGGCGCCAGCGCCGACACTAGAAACGGCAGCACCAGAGCCGCCAAAAGGATTTTTGATCGATTGTTTTTTTCTTGAAGTGTAAATCTATTTGCACTTGTCTTTTGTATGCCCGTTGGACAGAAGCCTACAGGCTGAAACCTTGATTTAATAAGGATTCGACAGGTTGAATATTGTCTGTCAGTTGTCCAGAAGACACCAGCCGACACCTAGTATGTCGGTTACATGTAGGCTTGTTTTTGACAGGTTCAGGGTAGGGTGGTAAGCGAAGGCGAGGGTGGAAGTGATTCCAATATTTACATCAAGCAATGCGTAGGGAGATGTCATCACGGTCGGGAAAGGATGCAACGATTTTCAGTTCTCCACCCAGTGCAGTAACATAATTCTCGAGGGTGGACAGTTTCATGTCATTCCGGCGCTCCAGGCGCGAAATACCGTGCTGACCGGTTTCCAGTAAATCGGCTAATTGCTCTTGAGGGGATTGTTGCGTTAAGTAGAGATCGTTTGAAAGATGCTCTAAGCCATTGAAAACTAGCTGCTAATAGCAAACATCTGATTCATTTGAAGGATTTCGTCTGCGGGGTTGTTGGGCGCATTGAGCACATGGCGTCGTTTAATGGTTCTAAATGCCTCAATGCCCAGTAACGTAGATTTGGCGGATTGAAGTGTCTTGAATCCTTTGCTGGGGTTTGTAATGCGTTTCAGTGAGGAGTGGTCGGATTCAATACGGTTGTTTTTCCATTTGTGATTGATGTGTTTTACCGGTTGGTTGAAGTAAGCATGATCTCCCATGGCCTGAATAATGGCAGGGTAAGTAGGCGCTTTGTCGGTCACGATAGTGGCTGGAGGGTAGAGGCCACTGTTGGTTTGAGCTTGTTTTAAAAAGGCTTTGGCCGCTTTCGAGTCACGTTTCGCAGTGAGTCTAAAGTCAACAAATTGCCCGTTTTGATCGACGATTCGCCACAAATAACGCCATTTGCCGGAGACGCGAATATAGGTCTCATCGACATGCCAGTACATGGAACGGGGATAGTGTTGTTTTCGCACTTGGTGGGCGATTAGAGGGCTAAATTTGACGACCCAGCGATATATTGTGGCTGGATCTACGTGGATGCCACGCTCAGCCAGTAAGTCGCGAACATCACGATATGAGAGGGGGTAGCGACAGTACCACCGAACAGCGAGCAGGATTATTTGTGGAGGGAAACGATGACGTTTGAATGGATTGGTTTTCATGAAAATAATCCATTGACTTGTTGGAGAGGGCAGCGTGCTCGTCTCTCGGCATTAATGCAACAATCCCATCGAAACTCACTGGTAGGGAAGGGCGTTAAAAATGCGCAATATTGCACAAATATCTTGTAAATATATCAAAAAGAGCATAATATTGGACGATGACATGGACAGTTGAGTTTTTAAATGAAGAGGTGAAAGCGGAAATTGACGCTTTACCCAAAGACATGAAAGCGCAATTTGTCCGTATCTCGATGATGATTGAGACGCTAGGGCTTCAACGTGTCCATGAGCCACAGATAAAGCACATAGAGAGTGATGTCTGGGAAATGCGAATGAAGGGCAGGGATGGCATATCTCGCGCTTTATATGTCACCAGAAGCGGACAACGGGTGATTGTCGTGAGGGCTTTCATCAAGAAAACCCAGAAAACGCCCAGACGCGAGATAAATCTAGCGTTGAAAAGAAAGAAGGAGATAGACCAATGAAAAAACGATTACTAGTGAGTGACTGGCACGAAGAGCAGTACAAAGCCGATTCTGAATACGCCAAAGAATACGATGCATTAGAGGACGAATTTTCCTTCGTCACTGCCGTTATCGAGGCGCGAGCGCAAGCCAATCTCACCCAAGAACAGTTGGCCGAGAAAATGGGCACGTCCCAAGCTCAGATTGCCCGTATGGAAGGTGGAAAAAAACCGTCAATGCGCACCCTAGAAAAATTGGCTGCAGCTACAGGAACACAGCTTAAAGTCTCTTTTGAGCCACTGAGCCACTGAGCCACTGAGCCACTGAGCCACTGAGCCACTGAGCCACTGAGCCACTGAGCTATTGTTGATAGGCTATTTCTATCAATAAATTTAAGAACGGTTGCCGAAGGCATTGCCCCTAGCGCGTAGTCCACATGCTTTGTTAGTTCCCCCCAACAATGCATTGACGACCTGTTCCCGTATTTCGCCAGTATAGTAAAGGTCTCATAACGAAACTATTTCCAAAAAGCAAAAAGAGCCATTTGCCTAAGGCTAAAGCACAACACCTGAGTGTTTGGCTGAATTCTTATTCTGGATCGAGCTCAATGCGAGAAGGGGAGTAAGTGAAAGAAAAATGTATACTTTATTTATATATATTATGAGGATTGGTTCTTGAGTAAATATGTCTGAAAAAAATAACTCACTCGGCGCTCGATATTACCAAGAGCGTAAGACAACATTGCTTCATGCTGCTATACATGAATATGTAACAACAAGATCTGGCAAGGTTTATGGGCTCCATCCTTTGTTTAATATGCTGTCTTTATGTGTGCAGAAGCCACTCTTGTTCGTTGTATTTACTCGGCGTGTTGAAGATGTGAATAAGACTAGTAGTGCGGATTGTGGATGGAAGCATAGTTTCGCGCGACCTGGATTTCTAGAAGATAAATTCAACGGTATGATCAGCGATCATTTGAGCAACATAGATGAGACAAAAAGTGAATGGATTTTAGAACCCGCTGAGTATGATGATTTTTATCAAGATAACTATGAAATATATGCTGTCGGTGTTTTTTACCTGCACTTGATTACGAGCGTAGAGGGTGATGTTGGGTCTATTAAGAATAATGCAGGAGAATGCCTGTCACCGGAATCCACATTCTTTCCTTTGTCTAAGAGAGATTTGAATGATTTAGCTAGTGTTTTCAGAGCTATTGTTAATCACCGTTCTTTTGATGAGGTTGATTATTCTCATAAGAGGCATGTTGAAAAATATATGCAGAGTTGCTTACGACAACAATATTCTTTGTTTTCGGTAAACAATAAAGGGAAATTTGTAGAGATAAAGGAAAAAAAGAAGCCGATAGAATTAGATAGCACGGAAGACGTAATACGATTCTTACGACCTATAATTTCGGGTGTTGATAGGTTGTACTGCGAGCTAAGGGGCGGGGTGCCAGGTGTTTTTGATGAAAATAATTCTCTGAATGCCGGTAGCCCTTTGCTCTGGTCACGTGACAGAGAATCTGAAAGAGCTGGCACAGGACGGCGGCCCTTGAACATCGCTTTCTACATGCAAGTCAAAGCCCCAAATTTAAAAAACAGTTTGGGTAAAGAAGAAGGTTATCGAATTATTCCAATAGTGACGCCTTCCATGTGTAAAGATTATGCTCATATCTATAGTGAGCATTTCATTAGTGGTTGTTCGACTATTTCCGAGATGAGGTCTTACTTGCTTGGGTTGGGTGTAAAAAACTACGCAAGTGACAAAGAGTTTTCTGATTTGTTATCTGATCCGGACTTGCTATATAAGGAGATAATGACAGCAGTCGACCTTAATAGTTTCTTAGGTCCGCAGTTTTACCATACGTATACATTTCCTGCTATTGCCTCCGGTTTAGGAATGTTTCTATCTACGGACCCACACTCTAGAGCTGATTATGTCTCGCATGGACCAGACTATCTTCGTGAGTTTGGTGGTGAGGACACGGCGTTTGTTTTGCCGTTGCTAGTTTCTGGGTTTGCCTACTTTGCTGTGATGACAAAATCGCGCACGCCACTTTCTGTGAAAGGTCATGGAAACAAGCAAGCCTTCGAATACAATTACAATTTTCTCCAAGGAGTGGTTCGTCGTAATGTTATACGGCGAGTACGATCAATTATAAAACATGCTTATTTAAAGGGTGTTAAAAACATTATTGTGGAAAGTCTATATAACGAGGAAAGAGGCTATTCGATGGCAAATTTCAACCATTTAACTAGTAAGTACGATATAGCGGTAGCGCCGGGTTGGCTTGAAAGGATTAATGATGGATTAAGAGCGCTTTCACAAGTAATGCCGTTTGGTGAGATACAACTCACAGATAATCAAGACGATCTTTTCGTCAAATATAAGGTGCGCTCACAAAAAACGGAGCTAGAAGTGCAAAGGCTTGCGTTCCAGTTGTTTAACGTGAAATTGTATGTCACTGTTCTAAGCAATCAATATTTCGATAGGAAAATCCACCATAATGATGGTGGTCATCTAGATGACAAAGACATTGAGCGCACGATTACGCGAGCGCTCACATATCTTGATGAACTATGGTCTGCGCAAGCATTTTTGGCTGCTACCTCCAATAGGGTTACGGAAGAAAGTAAATGAATGTTGACTCTGAAATATCTCGCAAAAACTCTATTGAATCAATGTCGCGAGTGGTTGTGCGAACGCTAGATGCGGTAAATGAGTCAGCGATACCAACAACATCTGGCGATTATGATCCAAGACTTTCTCGGGGTAGCTTAACTGTTGCTGATTATCCGTTGCCAAGGATAAAGAAGACTGCTATTCATTCACGTAATACACCAGGTTGTTTTCCTGGTCAGAGTGAAAAGTCGGAGAAAGAGATCATGGATGATCAAGAAAAAATGGCGCTTTATCAGAGGCTTCAAGAAGATCTGAAAGACAGCTTGATAGGTGGCGGTGCGGCAAGACAGCGCCGTAAGAAAAGAACAAAAGATCAACTCGTTGATAGTTCTCAGCAGGCTTGGGCTGAGGCCAATAGGCCTTCTGATGAAACTCGAGTGACATTTCGTGCGCCAGCTGAATTAATCAATCTGGTAGACCAGATGAGAGAGGAGGGTGAGTCCAGAAAGGATTGGTTAATTAGCGCTATAAACGATAAAATCCTTACATATCAAGATGATATGAGATTCCCTAAGCTTAAAATGTAATTCCATTCAGGCGCCCAATATTGTTGACATTGGGCGCCTGAGGAGCGATTCTGTATTCCAAGGCAACTTGGAGTGCAGTTATGAAGCTTCTCAAATGTCGTACGCGTGCAAATTCTGGCAATTCTGACTGGCTTGTCTCTGCCCATATCGGCTCTGGAGACACTGTTGTGCAGATGGTTCCGCTTGAAATAGCGGAAGATTGGGCAGTTGCTCAATCAGACCAGCACGTCGAAGTCAAAATCGTTCATCTGACCGGTATTCATGGGAGAAATACAGGCCTGATAGAGCATGTTTGTAAGCCTGTTCGCAAGCGAAGGATGTTCACCTTGCAGCGAGGTTCTAAGGTCGTACTATTCCTTATTGGTAGTGTTCCTTTAGCTGTTCGTGAAGCAGCTGTAAAACATGCTAAAAAGCAACTCTGTTTTAACGGACCCCCACTCAGATTTAGTTCGTGTGCCGTGGTTTCAGATGCCAGCGAATGGCTGCACGGATGGAATCTTGCGAGTAACGAAGGTGCCTACGCTGCTAGGGCGGGTGACGGCCGATGATGCTGTATCTGCAAGAGAAAAAGACGGACGCGATTGGTGAGCTTGATCGCGACCGGTCTGAAATAGCGGCTGATTATCGTGTGGCTCTGTCGATGAAGCCTAAGCCAGCGACCAAGATTGCCGAGAAGGATATTGAACAAAGTATCCATCAGCTTGGTGAGTTTGCAGCGGTATGTGAGATCTCTTTCGAGAAGCAGGCAGAACAAGCGAAGACTGCCACACGTTCATTTCGCTTGTTCTGCGAGAAGAACGAGGTGGATGAAGTAACAGACTTGCCCAATCTTCCGCCAGCAATATTCTTCGTGTGCATGGCTATCTTGATAGAGGGTGCGATCGCAGGTGCGTTATACATGTTGGCGGGCAAGATGCCTTCAGCTGTGACCGCCTTTTCTTATGGGCTGACGTTTGCCAGTGTTAACGTCGGAGTCGCTGTATGGGTTGGCATGTTTCCGATACGGTATATGCGTATCAAACACCATGATCAGCTGTCCGAGCCAGCATTAAGGGCATTGGGGTGGCTTGGTTTTATCGTGGGTATGGCGCTGCTGGGTTTGCTGATTTTTGTTGGTAGCCGGGTGCGTAGTCTGGGTAGTAGTAAAGAAGTATTCAACTTCGAAACGCTCAGTGTATTAGCAACCTTTTCTGATGGATTCACTATCGTGCTTTTAGCGCTCGTTTTGCTTGGTTCGGCAGTGGGCATGCGTGAAGGTGCGGTGGGCTTTACCCATTTTGTTGTTGGGCTGACACGCCATCAGAGGCGAGTGGCAGAGCTTGACCTGCAAGGTCAAGACTTGGCAGATGATAGTGTAGATTTTCTTACAGATAGGCATGAACAGTGTGTTGAGCGCTTCGAAGATCTCTGTTTTGATCAAGATGCCCTGGACGAGTTCGAAGAGGCAGCTCGTGACGTAATTGATCGCGCTGATGAATTCAACCAGGTGGATATCAAGGCTACTCAAGAATTTGTGAGTGACTTGTATCGACGTAACACCAAGATCACCTTAACGCCCACAGCGGACGATACAGATTTTTCTGCATGGCGTTTTGATCTTGATGAAATGGAAGCTGCGCTCGAGAGCCCCACACCACAGCGATCTTCTGAAGTGTTGCTAGCTAAGCTTGATGCCGAATTGCAATCAGCAATCGCATCTGTGCGTGCTGCTCACCTTGCCTATTTGAACTCTTATAACGCCCTCGGACCACACCAGGAGACTGACCATGGCTAGTAAAAATAAAACCCGCCGTCCCTCTCGCCGTACTGGTGGTGGTTCGCGTAGAGTCGGTACAGCAGCAAAGCGACGAGCCAAGGCGGCTAAGCAAAAGTGGCTCATGATCTCTGCAATGATCATGGTGCCAGTAGGTCTTTTGGGGGCTGGTGTATTTACTTTGACCGGTGAAATGAGCAAGGTCTACATCGACACCGTTACCTTTTGTTATGACGATCAGCCTGATCAGTATCACGCGGCGTTTGCAACAGACTATTCGGTAACTGACTTTGCTAGTCCAGATCAGATTCGGGGTCTGAAAAACGCCTATGAACAGGCGTATGACGATTTGCCACCTAATGGTCGTATCGATTGGTTCAGCTCAGCGAGTGACACTAACTCATCCATCGTGAAGCCTAACTATTACCTTTGTAAGCCACCCAGTACGCCTCAGCAGGCCGAAGCTGTTGGTATCACCTCGAAGTTGGCCACTAGCCATCAGAAGGATGTTGATGATGCTAAAGAGGCTTACATGGTTGAAGTGGATAAGCTGATAGCTTCTCGTAGTGAAAAAGCCGCTAAGTCCTCTGCTTTGTTTGAGATGGTTTTAGGAATCGGTGACTATTACGAACGCGGGCGTAACTTGGAAAAGCTGTTTTTCTATACAGATGGTATTCAAACCAGTTCTATTGCCAGTTTCTGCCAAGTTCGTGGTGAACTTCCACCTTGGAATCGATTCAAGCAGACCGATACCTATGAATTGGTGAAGCTCGACGATCGCCTGTCTGGGGTGGATGTTGATCTACTGCTGGTTGAATGGGTGCCATTGCCCTCGGTAGGGTTGGAGCACTGCACGCATCAAGAGGTTCGTGCCTTCTGGCCGAGTTGGTTTAAAGATGGTAAAGCGGATGTAAAGCTCAAGCGCTTGGAGTTCGGAGTTGACCAAGCTAGTGTTATGGGTGGCCTTGGTAAGGCCAGCGTTGGTGACAGCAACAATGCTGCTGCTAGTGGTAGCTCGAATGATCGTTATGACTGTGGAAAATGTCATACCGATATGCGTAGTGAGGTTGTCCTTTTAGCTAATTTAGTAGTTTTTGTCTAAGGCTATGGATAGCCTACCGTTAAGGATCCCCGATGCGTTATTGCCGTTGCTAGTAGGAGCTGGTCTCTGGTTTGGATTTTGTTTGGTCTATGTGGCTCCTGAACTGACCAAACGTGCAATAGATATTCATCAGCTCGCAACTGAGTGTCAATCTGGGGCGAGCGCTGAGTTGTGTTCTTGCGCTGTAGTGGATGTAACTACTGGCAGCGGTGTCATGAAATCAGCCACGTTTATCGCTACTTTCGGTTTGTTGGATCCGCGCATCAGTTTGTTCGATGGTCAACGAAATCCGATTGTTGAATGGACGTCTTTAGAGATTAATGATCGCCAACGTCGTGATGATTGTCGTGATCAATTGCCAGTGGATGCAGGGGCGCTTACTACGACTGCAGAGGCCGAACGGCGAGCTCGAATCGACGCACAGAATGCTTTCTTGCAACAATTGCAGGCTGATAGTGAGCAATTTGAGGCCGAGCTTAATGAAATCCAAGCTGAATCCCAAGAGGTGCTTGAAGCAGCAACAGCGGCAGCGGCCGATGCCTTAAACGCCGCTGAAAACTGTTCTTTTGGTGACAGTGCTTTGGTTGGCGATGCAGAGCGTTTATGTCAGATAAATCAAAACAAAACTGAGGAAGCCCTCAGTTGGACCGAACTGCTTCTTGCTAAGAGTAAGCAAATGCGAGAGCAATTCTCACGTCAATGGGGGATATGACCATGCCGCGTAAGAATAGGCGAGGAGGGGCCATTGCTGGGTGCAGTGTAACGATAAATAACTTCACTACGCCCAAACGCGGGTATCGATTAGGCGACATCACTCGGGTGTCAATCCGTCGTCCACTATTGCTGTTTGCGGCCCCGTTTATGTTGGGTGTCGTGATGTTAATGAGTCTTTGTTATGACTTGATGTATGCAGGGGAGAAGATTTTCTGTGTGCTCTTTCTTGTAATGGCGGGCTTTGTCGGATTTGGTGTCGGCGTCATTCACCTTACAGGTTTCAATATCTCGGGCTGGGCTGCTTTTGGTCGGTATGACCAGATGGCAGAAATAAAACGGCAACTCGATGCTGCCATTGAGCAGTCTGGTCGTTCTTCAAGGCGACGAGGACATCGACAGTGAAATCGCACGTTCAATAAAGTTGTCAGAATCGGTCTTATCTATATCGATTAGTTACAAATTATAGGTTGGCCGATAAAGCTATTCCAAATGAATTGATGGAGTAATGCCATGAAAAATCTTATTTTTAGTGCTTTGTACATCATTCTATCTATCACGTTGTTTTATGTGATTAAGGGTAGTTTTGATCCTGCTGCGTGGGATCGGTTCTGGAATTTCATGGCAGGGGATTATCCGGCTTTGTGGCGCAATCACATCGCCCCGAATGTTCCATCGATTACACATCCAGTTTTGCTGGTTCTTATGGCCATTGTAGCGCTTGGATTTATTCGCGGCCTACTGTCTAAGGGGGATAATGATGGATAGTCAATTCAGTTTTCAGGATCTAGCTGATGCCGTTGTAGCGTTCCTACAGCGGTTGATGGAATCAGTACAACACGTGTACGAGTCATTGCCTAGTGTTTGGCCAATGCCCCTAAGAATTGTTGTCATTATTATATTCGTGGCAGTTTTCATTTCGTTGATACGCTTGTTATTGATATTGATTGTGAAATTTCCGAGATATTTAATCATGGTGTCATGGTTGCGGTTCACATCCCCTTATGGCCGCTCTTCGTGGGCTTCGTTAAAAGATATTCGCAAAGCCAATATGCTTAAGCCAGGTGGTATATACCTCGGTCAGTTCCGCACGTGGTATGGCCGGTGTATTGATCTTTATCATCATGGGGAAGGGCATCTAATAACAATAGCGGCACCTGGGGCTGGCAAAACATCTAGCATTTTAGTGCCTGTTTTGCTTAATGCACCAAAAGGTAATTCGTTCATCGTCTCTGATCCTAAAGGAGAGATCACGGCCATGACAGCCAGGGATCAGGAAGCCAAGCGCAAAGTGTTCTATCTCAATCCGTTTTTCCAAGATTTCAAAGACGCCACCGGGCTAGATTACAAAGATTCTGGATTTAATCCGTTTGATTTTATCGATGATAATGAAAACATAAAAAACCAATCTGATATTTTAGCGCGTTATCTTTGTGTGACGGATCGCAAGCCCTCTAGTGATTATTTTAGCGATGAAGGTATGGAGCTGCTGTCATTGTTTATTGCTTGGATTGTTCGCTACGAGAAGCCTGAAGACCGCAACCTATCATTTTTATATCGTCTGTTACGCGCTGATCCGATTGCCGCTGTTGAAATGATCGCTGCTTCTGGAGATGAGCATATTCTATATGATGGTCAGGGCTATTCGAATATTGCCAAAGTTAAGCCCCAATGGGAGGGCGTAGTCTCTAAAGCTAAGCTTGCGACCAAGCGTTATATCCCTAATACGCCGTTGGCCACTCATACGTCAAAATGCGGTTTTGATCCACGCAGCTTAAAAAAAGAAGATGTTACCGTCTATGTGTTGTTGCCGACACAGCATCTTAAAACCAACGCGTCATGGTTGAACATGGTTATGGGTTTAATTGGTGAATCTATAGGCAAGGCTGGTAAAGCGCGCCCTGTCACCATGCTCTTAGATGAACTGCCAGCAATGGGTTTTTTGCCTGATTTACGTAGCCAAATGGAGCAGCTACGCGGTTCGGGTTTGCGCTGTTGGCTTTTCGCTCAATCATCAGATGCGCTTTCTGATGAGAGCATGTACGGCGAAAAAGGCTTCAATGCAATTCTTGCTTCGTGTGATATTAAGCAATTCTTTCATATTCGACTCTACGATTTCGCGCAAGCTATTTCAAATTTTTGCGGAAAAATCGGTAGGTATAAACGATCATTAGATAGAGATGGAAATAGCTCAATGGGGCTGGAAGAAGTTCCACTCGTTAGACCAGAAAGTATTCTTAGGCTAAAGCGGAACGAACAACTCCTTGTATATCGCAGTGAAAACCCAATTAAAGGCCGGTTATTACCTTATTACAAGCGGAAAAACTGGCTAAAACGCACTGATCCCAATCCGTTTATCGGTTGATAAATGAACTTGGGGTGCCCCATGAATTATTTACGGTAACTCTTCGAGTACTTGTCTTGAAATTCTAGGTATTTATCGATGACACCATTGAATTTAGCGATGTCTAGTGCCGCGCACAGTAGCCCGATTGACACCTGGAATGAGTCAAGGCCGCTTCGAGTCATAGCATCCGCCATCGAGAAAAACCGATCTTGGCTGTACCCAGAGCAGTCTCTTATTAACAACGCCTCATCGTATGGGGTGCTGCCTGCATTGTCGTTTGCAGGTTTTCGGTATGTCTTATACGCCGCCATTGCATATGGCATTCGCTTTAGTTCGACCATTGGAGATTCCTTTCATCATGAGCACAACTAATTCATTTAATGTATCAGGGAATGGCACCAAAGCGCAAAAAACGGAATTCGAACAACGCCAGATAAAACAAAAAGAGCAGTATCGGGAGTTCAGAGTTGGGCAGATTGAGGATGATGTTGAAAAAAACGACATTCGTAAAATGATGCGTCACCGAGATCATGAAATGGACGTTAAACGTGATCTAGATGTGGAAACTATAGAGCGTGAAATCGCGGCCAGAGAGATGAATTCAGAGCAACCAACCCTCGAATACCACCCTAAGACACCCGACGGTAGAACGTTTTCAAAAATGGAGGCAAAAGACACAATTCGACAAAGTATCTATGACGTGATGCAACCAGTGTTCGACCAGGAAAACAAAGAGCTATTAGAAGAGAAAAATAAGGAGATCGATGAAGCTATTGATCAAGCGATTAACCGACAAGAACAATCTATGGAGGCCGGGTATGAACAATCATTAGACCGCTGACAGTTTTTCTACTATATACGGCGCTTTTTCGACATACCTTAGTTGGGGTCGGCGTAGGAAGCAGATAATATCGTAAGTATTCGTTGGGGTAACTGCAATGACATCACGTTACAGAAAATTATTGGATATCCATCAGAACAAATCTACTAAGCCTTCTAGAAGCAAATATCAAGAAGTACTGGATAACCATAGAGAGAGCAAAGCGAATAAGAGAGCCTTTCGGGAAAAGGGGAAAAGTTCAAGCTATAGTCGCTTCATAGCTGCTAACGGACACAATATCCATAAATTAAAGGCTAAAGATAGCACAGGCCGATGGGCATACTACTTCGTCTATGTACGACGAAGCCGAGATAGTCAGTTTGTCAAAGCACTTAAGAGTAACGAAACTGTTGATCTAGAGAGCTTCGGACGTGTCATCGGTTCCTGTTACGGTGAGAGACCGAGTGAGTCTTTAATTAAGGAGTTAGAAGAAAAATACGGGTTCGAGATATGAAAGACAAAGTCACGAATACATCATTATTAAAGTCAATCTCTACAATATTTATTGTATTTATTATTTTCGTAGTTCTATCAGTTGCGAAGGGGCTTCAGGAGAGCTCGGTAGTAATGAATGACGTCATCAAGGCACTTCCTAATTTTCTTGGCTACCTCACTTTCAATCCGCTAATCTCCGCAGTTCTGGCCGGCCTAATTCTATTTCTTACCGTTGGAGTTTTTCGTAACACATCTGAACAAATCGGGAAGATTAGTGATCGAATCGCTCAGCTTGACTCGAAGATAGATGACAACGTTTCGCGAAATTCTAAGCTTATCGAAGAGACTGTGAAACGTGAAACAAAGGATGTTTATGATAAGGCAGAGTTCTTGTACGACGAAGTACACGAAATGGAAGAGAAGCATGAGTGGCTAAGACTTTATTCGCAAGAAAAATTATTTTTCGATGTGCCCACAGCTGTAGCAATTTTCGAGGACACCCTTTGTCTAATAGACACAGGAAAAAAGCAATTCGCGTACGTTTGGCTTTTTAATTCAATTGAAGAAGACTACTTCGGCGACGAAAGAACCAGTCTAGACTTGGCACTTTTAGCAATAATCTTCTTCGAAGATACAGGGCTTGCGTTGAAAATTCTCGAAAAAGTTCAACAGAGCCATTTCCGTTCAAGCCAAGAGACGTTGCTATATTTTACGGTAGTTGCCCTGCGAAGCAACTCTATCGTTGCTCATAGTGAAATATATCGTACTCTTGAAGCCTTGATTATTCCTGCCTTTCCAAGAAATCTATCAGATTTCAAGAAACGAATAACGCTAACTCAGTCCGAGCGCTTGGTGCGAAAGAGAATCAGAAAGAACGCGGACGCATATGCCAGTTTAGCAATATATTTTGGAGCAATTGGCGAGATCGAGAAACTACCTTTGTTGCAAAACTTCGCGGAGCGAGAAAATGTCATATTTGAAGGTGTTCCCTTTGCGGAGAGACTTTTTGATCCCAACAACGTGCACCATTTCAAAGATGAGGACGTTGTCAACAGGTTGTCACTTAAGATAAATCCATCGATACTAGATAGGCGGAAAGAATTTCTTCAGGCGCTTCATTCAGATAATATGAAATCTGGTTATAAAACGGCGTTAAAAATCATGGGCGAAGTAACTTCCAGGACTGCCTACGAGCGCCGCGATAGAGCTTTTCAAATATGGTTTAAGACTGTTGGCAGTGATCTGCTTTCTGCCCGTGAATAACAACTGAGTAATTTATCGTATGGCCAAAATATATCTTGGATGGAAGAAGAAATCAGTCGACCTTTATATCAACGCAGAGTGGAAAAGGTCGCCGCTTTATCGAGGCCATGTACTTGGATCTGAGCATAAACCATATATTTATGCAGATGATGGACATTTAATCACGTTCGCTCCAACAGGGTCTGGAAAAGGAGTTGCATGCGTAATACCTACTCTTTTGAGCTACTCTGGATCGGTTGTGGTGCTTGATCCCAAAGGAGAGAATTACGCTGTAACTGCAAAATACCGGTCGGATACATTAGGTCACAAGGTCTATGCCTTCGATCCGTATGACGTCATCAAAGGTTGGCGAGGGAAATCACATAAATCTAACGCAATATCCATCAACCCGTTCGATTTAATAGGAGATGGTAGAGATAGCCCCGGCGCGCGCGCGCGCGCCATGGCTGATGCTCTAATTCCAACAACCACTGACATGGGAGAAGAAAAGTTTTGGGCGGTAGCCGCGCAAAACCTTCTGGCAGGGTTAATTGCTCACACGATTGAAGAGTCTAGAATAAAGAAGCGAGATAAAAATCTCATCTTCGTTGCAGAAATAATCGCTGATGATGTTTTAGAGTATGTTCTCAAAGCGTTGGCTGAGAACGATGAAGCCATAGAGGAAAATGCTCCGCCGACCCTATCAAGCTTCACGCAAATTGCATTCAGCAACTTTGTGAATATCGGAGCTGCTGATAAGGCGCGGGACAGCGTGATATTTTCACTGAATACTTATATAGAAAATCTTTTGACCAGAGAAATATCCTCGTCCTTGAGAAAGACCAGTTTGGATCTGAGTAATCTTCGTTCGTTACGGAACCCGTATGCACTTTATATAGTCATCCCACCGGAGAAATTGCAGTCAGATGCTAATGTTCTTAGGCTAATAATTACTTCAGTTTTAAAAGTTATTATTTCTAGGCGCAGAAACGAAGAGACGAAGGAACTAGTGATATTGGACGAATGTGCTCAGCTTGGAGAAATGAAAGAGTTAAGACAAATAGTGACACTACTTCGAGGATATGGAGTGCTGGCCTGGATGTTTTTTCAGGACCTTTCACAGTTACAAACGACTTATAAAGACTGGAAGTCATTTGTCAATAATTGCGGTGTAGTCCAGGTTTTCGGATATGACCGGCAGCAGCCTGCCGATGAAATATCTGCCTTGTTAGGATCCATATCACCCGATGATGTCATGAGATTAGGGAATCGACGGCAATTGGTATCAATAAGAGGAGAAAGAACGACTATATTGAAAAAAAATAACTACCTTTCTGACGCTTTCTTTAAGGAGAGATCACAAAATAATCCGTATTACAAAAATGGCCTTCATTAGGATGTTCGATCCTATTGTTCGTACTCGGTGGACAGGTTTTAAAAAAGGCTTTGACGGACGATAAGCATCCGCAGATTATTGTCAATAACAGGCAGTAGTTCACTCTAGTCTTACTAAATATTATCAATACTTAATCCTAAAGGTCGGACTGTCTTCTGGCTTTGAATTTCTTCGATCGTAAAGCCTGGTTGTAGAGATGTTTGCATGCCCTAACCATTCTTGTACTTTGGCAATATCTGCTTCGTGAGATAAAGCGTTGGTTGCCGAAGTTGCCCGAAGTGAATGCACGCATAAACCGTTGACCTCTGCGTTGATGCCCGTTTCATGCCCGTATTTTCTTACTATCGATCTGTAGATATTGGATGGATCAAGCGGTTTGTTGAGCGTACCCGTGACATTGTTTTTTACAGGGCGGAATAACGCCCCTTTAAGATCATCACCGTGGCCTGCCATCGTTAGATAGTCGTCGATCAACCGGCTGGCCATGGGATTGATAGGGATGTATCTAATTTTACTTCTCTTGCCCAACACGCGAAAGTGCTTGACACCTTCGCGGCTCTCAATATCCTTTATACGCAGACTACACAGCTCCTCACGGCGTAAGCCGTGATAGAGCAGCGTGGCTAAGATTGCGCGATCCCTTTTGCCTTTGAGTGTGTCTGATGATGGCGCTTCGAGGAGTTTTCGTGCTTGTGCATCACCTAGGGCTGGAGTAGATCCTTCATTGTTGTTGGCCGTTGGTCGTTTAACCCCTTTGACTGGGTTGTGTGTGACCGCATTTTTTTCGCACAGATAATCAAACAGCGACGATATGGCCGATAGTTTTCGACGGATCGTTGCTGGTGATAATTCACGGGCTTCCAAACTATCGCGCCATGCAATGACGTGTGATCTATTAACTTCGCGCATCTGCTGTGGCGTCTCAATCGCAATGAATGCCGAGAATTCGCCGACATCGCAACGATAAGCCCGTTTGGTCTTTGGGTTGTTGATATTGGCGAACCATTCTAATTCTGGCGGAATATCTGCCAACCCTTGAAACTGTTCGGCTGTTAGTGCATTGGGTGTGGTGGTGATTAAGTCGTTCATGGCAATTCTTTCAACGAGAAGGCGAGCAACTTACGTCACCACCCTGCTCTTTATTTTAAGCACGATAATGTATTTTATCGTGTTTAAATACTATAGCCACTTTTGTAGCTGTGTCGTAACCGTCCGACCAACACCCCTAGCATGTAGTAAATCACTCCGCCAAACTAGTGTCCACTTAAAATAGGTGGACAT
>JAVCKV010086327.1:0-21031 GCA_032274145.1 Herpochondria borealis | reverse complement strand
CTGTACTGTCCAAACCGTGACTTTGCACCTCACGCGGGCAGGCGGGCACAGAGCGACAACAATAACAGCCGACCACGATGGCGTCGACGACAACGACGACCTCGACTGCATCGACTACATCGACGACGGAGGTGGTTGGGGGCAATGATTCGTCTAGGGTACACAAGATCTTGAAGCGCCGTCTCTACTTGCTCCTCGTCGTCCCATACGTTCTCGGAATCGCGTGGGCATGTGCTCATCCAGTTGTCTCGATCATCACCGGAGAGCTCAAATGTAGAGGATGGTTCATAGATGAGAATTCATTGGATGCTGGTAACTTTCGATTCGATACAAGGTTGAATCCTAATGTATCAGGCGACACCACTGAAAACATGTGTGAGGCACTATCGGCGACGGACAATATGGAGTGCTACATACATGCATCGTCCTTTGCCATTGCTAAGGTGGTGCCTATTTCCAACGCCATTACACCAGTATCAGAAGCCATTGTCATAGTCATCCCAGCTTCTAACGACTGGTACAAGAGCCGGTTTCACAACGCGATGCTGCAGCTTATCAAGAGGTTGGCTTCTGCTTCAACCTCACCATGGCTTGCGAAGACCGTCCTTATCGTTGCTCCGACGTCGACAGCTATCCCTCTGGAAGAAACTGTTTCCAGCTTTATGGATGCTTACCTAGGAGGTGGAGACCATACGCTGATGCTGCCTCCGTCCTACACAACAGCAATGATTCGCAACTTGCTCGTTCTTGATATTCAAACGGAAGAGCGCCCGGACAATCAAGTTCTCATCCTTCCCCAAGGTCGCCGAGGAGCCTTGCCCAACATGGATCTCGTGTTTCTAATGGTGACAGTCTTCTCTCGCGCAAAGTTTATGGACCGTCGTTACTCCAACTCACAGATTGTCATGCACCCGTACGATGAACCATCGTGGACTATTACTGCCAAGAAGAGCAGATACTTCTCGGAACTTGCGCACATGCTGCTCTTTGCTAAAACCCTTGCTGTTGGTCCGTACGCTCCTCATGCGCCGATCTTGCAAAAAGGCATTGATGCTTTGACGTTTCAAGTACGGTTCTCGAGCAATTCTTCACAACACTCTGCGTTTACCTTTGACATTGTGGAACGTCTCGAGGGTGTCGTGCGCGCCCTGAGCAATTTGCACGAACGACTCCATCATTCATTGACCCAATACGTCATGCCATCACCCCTCAAATTCGTTTCGCATTCTGAATATCTCATTCCGAACTTGTTACTACTGTTGCCCTGTGTGATTCGTGCCGTGTCACTTGTTTTGGTGGAACTTGGTGATGAGTATGATGTTGGCGGTGCCTTGCAAGTGACTGTAGCAGTCTGGGCACTGGCGCTGGGTGTCTATCAGATATCGCAGGTGATGGAGTCGACCATGCACCTGAATGGTTTGGTGGTACTGTTGTATGGAGCCGTTCCATTGATCTGCCGTCGCAACCAGAAAATATCACAAACGTTGCACTTTTGCACCTGCCTGTGTGCCGTTTACGTGATATTGCCGCTCACACTGGGTCATGTTGCTTTGGCGTTTCCCACGACACTGCTTTTTTCGTTGCTGATTGCCATTTTACCACGACGACTGCCGAACGTGGTCAAGCTACTGGTTTGTTTTGGGACGTCGCCACCAGTCTTGGTGTCGAACGTATTTGGATACTACAGTTCATATGTGATTTTTGCGTATCTACCACTGCATCTCCTATTATCGATACTCTGGTACACACAATCATCCGAGTAACAATGTTGTGTAGATAAATCACTCGAAAGAACCATTAGAGATTTCCGTCTGCTCGATAGCATCGTGACCGATTCATGTTTACTTTTTTGATTGACACCAGCTTTCCCGCGAGGCATCCCTCTACGCATGTTGCGGCGGTGCCTCATCAGGAAAAACTTGGAGCTCATAGTTTGCATTGGGATCATCACAGTAGGGACTTCTCGCAGGCTAAGACCGGTTTTGCTGTCGTCATCTCCAAACTCAAACGCACGAGGATTTCGCAAATCTCTGCCTTTGCTCTATTTTTGTTGGCCTGCGAGCACTGCTGTGTCACAGATCAGCCTAACGGGTTGAGAAATTCATTGTTTTGTCGCCGTGGATCTACTGCGTTGCTGTCTTGTTGCACTCCAGAGGATAGGCTGTCATTACTTGAAACAACGCCTCGTCTTGCGTGAGAAAGTATCGACCCTTCATGTGGGTGACACGAAGACGACACTTGGTGTTGGCCTCGACGATTTTACATTCGCCACAAAATTCGGCCTTGGCTTTCAAATACGCGTCTCTCTTGTCCGGAGGCAACACGTCCTCCGGATTTGGTTTTGATTGAGTCAAGAATCCGCCAGGCTGAAACAATTGTGCGGCCGCTCGATGCTCCATACTCGCCCAACTCTTGCCCATTTCCACTTGCCGTTGTCGTTCCACCAAATGATTCACGAGCATTTGTACAAACGCCAGACGTGCCTCGACACCCAAATGGGCGGCAATGTCACCTTTGATGCGTGCCTTTCCCTCCAGTCTCGGAAGCATGGCCTGTCCAAAGTCCAGAAACGAAAGAGGGCTCATGGTACGTGTTTCGATTTCCTGTTTGTCAATTAAATGTTCTACAAACGCATTGTGTTGTTTGGAAAATTCCCGCGTTTGGTTGCTGTTGTCGTCGGCATGACTGGTCCACGAGCGCCAGACAAATGTTGTTTGGCTGTTGTTGTGGGAGGCGGACAGTGATTGGACAATGTCCACGGTACTATTGAAGCGTCCACTATCGGTGCATTCCATCTTTTCAGAGACTTCCCAGGGTCCCATCACAATCACGACAAGGGAGTAGAGATGAAAGATGGACAGGTTTTCGTCAAGTTGGTGAGAGAGTTCATCCAAACAAGCTAGATCCAGCAAGTCCATGGAACGAGGATGATGCATCGAAGTTCCTGGCATGGACCGGCAGATGTGCATCATCTCCTTCTGTTCGAGACATGGCGGATCTCTTATCGGCCATCGAATACGGCGTCCCATATCAATATTCTGTGGATCATTCACGGCATCCATAGATACATCTGAAGCATCCGTACTATTCAAAATGCCATAAAGTGTCCCGTAGGAACGTCTCGCTGTCGAATCACCAACAAAGAGGACGGAATGTTGTGAAAAGAAGTCTCGAAGTTCGGTAGCATTGTATAGGCGATATCCTGGGGGAGGGAACCATTGATTGGCAATCCACGAGGAATGCATGTGAACGGGAGCAAGAGGGGGTGAGTCTCGTCGTCGTCGTCGTTGCGCTTGTCGAACTTCTTGAGCTGGTGGTGCATGGATCGACTGATCTATTGACCACAGGCTCGCCACAGACAAGCTACAGACGACAACGGCTGCAACGACGACGCCTCGTCCTCTCATCCTTGAGATTATGGATACTTGATGCGAGTTTCTGTGAGCAGTCAGTGAGCATTGCTGACAAATTTGCACCAAAACGTTCAGATTTTGAATGAAACTCCCAGAAATTTGGCAAATTTGAAGGCTTCAAGTTCCAAAATGACGAATCCATCTACAGTGCTTTTACTACTATGCGACGTCAGCCAGCGTATGATATCTGCCACTGCATCTCCTGCTATTGATCCGTCCGTACTCCGGTGTTTATTAGTAACAGTGTTGTCTAGAGCTCTAGAGAGAATTAACTGCTTATCTTCCCCGTTGTTTCCTCATCACTCGAGAAAACCATCAAACATTTCGTTTGGTCGATAGAATTGTGAGCGATTCATATTGTAGTCATCGATCGAGATGGGGACGACACCAGATTCTTGCGAGGCCTTGCTGTACGCCTGATATTCTTCCTTCAAGTCCTCCATATTCGGCTTGTTGATGGATCGATAGACACGCTTCCGTGGTTGTGGCGTTGCCTCGTCATTTTGAAGGACAACCTGGAGCTCATGGTTTGCATCAAGATGATCAAAGAAGGCTTTCGCATTCGAGACGGAGGTGCTCGAGTTTGGTTGTTGTTGCTGCTGCTGCTTGCCGTTGGTAAACTCAAATCCACGAGGATTTCCCCTTTCCTTCGCTTGAGCAGATCTTTTTCGCTTCTTGAGCATCGTTTTGGATTCCTCCTTCATTCCTTGTGGTGATTTGCCAGATTCCTTGTGATCCTTGTCGCAACATTCTGCAGTCGCCGATCTTGTTGGCTTTCTCGCACTGTTTAGCGCATCACATATCGAGCCATTAACGGGAGCAGGACTTGCAAAAGGAAACGAAGGTCTACTGTCCTTGGCGGATTCTGGAGACGGTGGAAGTGCTTTCTTCGAGAGGGCTGTCTTTGCAAAGCTCTTTGCAACAACAGGTCTTGCTGTTTCAGGAAAGAATACTTCACGCTTTCGACGGTTTCCATACGTCTTCTTCTTTCTTTGAGCTGTCTCTCCGATCCATTGATCCTCTTCCTTTGGCGTGACTTGTACTACCAGAGACTTGTCGTCGTCGTCATTGTGTTCCATGCCGTCGAAATCATCATCACTTTCTTCCGAATTGGATACTGGTGCTCCTTCAAAGATGGGTCGACACTTGATTTCGTCCCATCCAATGTTTGTGGGCGAAGGAGTGACAGAACGACTGATGGTAGCAGTAGGTTTCGTCGTAGTCGTGTCAATGGTCGGCGGGGGCTTGCGTCGTTTGATAAAGATATGACCTCCCGCACCTCCGTAGGCCTTGGATCGAGCCATGGTGTTGATTTGAGACAAGTTTCTACGAGAGACGATGACAAAAGTCGACACTCTAGCTAGTAGCAACCAACTGTGGAAATGAGTTCTGCAACAAGCATAGATTTATGAAAGAGATACAGTATGTGATGAAGATCGTTTTGCCAGTATTTTGTGGTTGCTAGAAAACCTGGTTCAAATCGAAAATGAGATGCACATACATTTTGTACGTAACCTTTCGTACTTCAGTATATGTAGCAGTAACGGTATTTGTCGTTAAAATGTTGTGAGACAAAATTTCAATTTCAAATTGCAGGAACCCGGTGTCGTTCTTCTCGCATTTCTGACGAAAATGTCAATAAGTTATTATTCGATAATAATAATCTACAAAACTGAAGATCAGGAACACAGATCTTTCTATACACATATACAGAGCTGAATACAAATCTCGGAGTATGATAAACATTGAATCACGATCGAATATGTATGCCACTAGTGAATGACCGTTTTCCAAAAACTTCAAATGAACCGAACGAACCGCTGAAGCGTGGTTTCGTCATCGTCGAGAACATCAAGTGCTGATCCATCGACAACCCCCGTAATAGCAAGGTAAGGAACATGATTTGATGATGAAACTTGTTTGGTGGTTCTTTGGAAAGTTTTCATGCAGTTTTCGAGCAAAGAGTAGAAACATCATTGATCCCTGGAAAGCTTTCGTGATCGAGATGATGTCTACGCGTGAATCAATTCAGTCTCTGTTCTACGCGTTCTGCAGTATTGGTGAAAGTGGAGACTGGTTGTGCCTCTCGTGACTGGCCTGATAAATAACCAAGCGCGTCTTTTTTTCTTCTCAAGACACAGGATTTGGGTTTCTTCTGGGAAAAAGTTGAAAGTGAACTACGACCATGACAACAACCACAACAAAGGTTGCTCGTCAGGAGACGACCAAGCCCTCCTCTGCAGTTGGTTCGAATAGTATGTTAGCGGAAACCGTGCCTGAGGCGAAAGTCGTCTCCTCCTCCTCCGAGACGTCTAGCATTAATTCGTACACGGCTCTGGATCGCGATGTAATAGTAGGAGATCGCACCAATACAAGGCTGGCGAATCGATTATTGGTGGACTTTTGCTCCATTCACTGTCAAATTGGGTCTTCCTCGTCAACCGACTCGGCCGCACGACTTGTAAAGTTGATCCAGACTGGAATGCCAAGCTCTTGCTTTCTGCAAGGCAAGGGCATGTTTGTCAAGATTTCAGGCGCATCTTCAACGATTGCTGAACCAGCAGAGGCCGTGGAGTTTTGTAAGATGCTCATGGAGGAAGAACGGAAGAAACCGCTTATTGTAGTAGAGCAAGCAGCTACAGGAGACAGTAAGATGGACGTTGATTCCAAAGAAGCCGCTGCCAAGGAGAAGACTTCCCAACCCGGCGAATATGATGTGAAGCTGCGGTCCACTTCCATTGATGCAGAGGAAGACTTTTCTAAGCACAAGGGCAACTTGAGGTTTCAAGAAATGTTGGAGAAACACACTGCGAGCACTGTTGTAACCATCTCTGCTCCACATGCAATCAGGGTTACAGCAGCCCTGGATACGCTAAAGGAAACAGAGCTGCTCAGTGAGTCAAGTAAGGTGAGCTTCATGGTGCATACAACCGACGACAAGGCATGGATTGTTTTGAACAAGCTCGAATCTGCTGAGTTCGTCATGGCTTGTGTGTTTGACAGGCTGCTGGACCTGCCAGCAGCCTCTACCGCCACCGACATCAAGGCCCTTATTCCTTCGATTGGAACAGCCGAGATTTCTCAGTTCTCGCAGTTCCTCCAACCAGGAAAAACGCCAATTCGAGAACCATCAGAGTTCGACGTCCTCTTTGGTCGAGGTGGCATGACCAACAACCATCCTGGTAATAGACGCTTCCGTGATATCATTAGTCTACATCGACCTGACTATGTCCGCGCCATCAAGATTGAGAAGCCCAACGTTGCTCGTCGCATCGTTGCCGCTATTCGAGGGGGTAACCCTCCGGGGCGCTTCATGAAGCGCAACTCCACCAATCTCATGTGGTATGATGTGGGCAATCGACATGCGACGGAGAAGACATCGCAGGCTCTGCGCGAAAAGTCTCAGGCAGAAAAGAACGGCAAAGTCGTCCTCGTGGAGGGTGACGTTCGCAAGCGCTTGCTGGAACAGGCGCTCTACGAAGCTCGAGTCACGCGCATGCGATTGAGTAAGGAAGGCGCAGGTCGGATTGGCAACGGTGCACTGGACCCAGAGACCTTTCAGCTCATGGTGCCAAAGCAGTACTTGCCAGAGAAGGATGCCGCCGCAACATTGGCGTCAGACGACAAGAACAATGACAAGCCACTACTGCCAAAACTTGATCTTCCGCTCGATCTCAAGGACTACAAAATGGCGGATGCAAACGGAGGCAACACCAACGGTCCTTCATCGTCGATTGGCATCTTGGATTCCCATGGAGACATTATGGTCACCGAGAATGATATTCTGTGTGGCCGAGGTGGATTGACGAACCACCACAAGGGCAACAAGCGTTTCCGTGACATTGTCGCACTCCATCGGCCCGACTATGTACGCGCCGCCAAGGTTCACAAGCCGGCTGTTGCACGAATGATTGTTAAGGCGATTCGCAACAGCGATCCTCCTGGTCGCTTCCTCAAGAAGGATGACAAGACCAGCAAATGGTAGGTAGATCCTTTGATTGATGTGTTGGTTGTTCCATGTCTTGTTGTCGAGTTAATCTCACACGCCTCTTTGTTGCTGTCTAGGTACGATATTGGGGACAAGCGTGCTGCGGAGAAGGCCAGCCAAGCGTTGCGAGAAAAAACGCCTGATGAGAAAAGGCACGCAGAGAAAGGCAGCAGCAGTCCCACGTCCGACACAAAGTCAGACGAGGGATCAAAGGGTAAAAAGGACTCACCCAAGACAGGCGAGGCCAGCAAAACAACCAATGGCGAGAAGAAGCGCAACCGGGGCGAAATAGAAAATGGGGATGTAGCACCAACAGAAGAATCACCAACGAATGGAAGGAACGAGGAGGCGAAGAAAGCCACCCCTCAAGAAGGCGAGGAGAAGAAATGCATAACTGAGACTCCAGCAGATCTCCATGTCAAGGTTGAATCAGTGACGGTATAGAAGCAATTATGTGTCAACACGTGATAGGTGCAAATTTTATTACTATTTCAATACAGGTTATATGATTGCGCTGGACAGAGTCTACAATCTGATTGGAGTACCCTTGAGTTCAGCCGCCTCTCCTTTGCCATTCACAATCGACTTGATACAACCGTTGTTATCAAGATGCACTGTGAAGGGATTGGAGCAGATGATTGTTTTTCTGTTCGGATGTTTGATGGCAGTGTCGACCACAACCTTCTCGTTCCGAAAGTTCGTGTAGACGCCAGGTGCTATCACCTTGTGATGCACCACATGGTCCTCCACGAGATAGCCAACGTAGCCCTTGTCACCAAATGAGCCCTGACGCACTCCATAGGGCAACTCACATTGATAGAAGTAGACTTGGCCTCGTTCACCACTCCAGATCGTCTGGTGTTCATTCGTATGCTCTACCGCGAGACCGTAGATGGTCACGTCGTCGCCCGTGACACATATTCCATTGTTGGTGCGGAACTCGTCTTCTTCGCTCTGATGATAGGTGGGGATTGGTGGAAAGTTTGGTTCTTCTCCCTCGAGGAGCTCAGCGTGATCGGCTCGCCAAAGCCAAAGATTATCACCAATTACGTTCCCAGAATGAATATTCATGATACAGTCGACATGATATTGTGTTCTATCGCCCTTGGTATCACCTCCGACTCTGCAAAAGATATCGAACAAACCACCTGGATTCTCGACATTTCCAGCATCCTTCAGAGAACTATTCCCCCACTCGAGCAATGAAGATCTTTCCGTGGGTTTGCCGTTAAGTTGCGAGGCTTCCAACATGACACCAGCAATGCGAACACCACCAAGCTTAGGTGGTATGGTGATGCAAGGTCGCCCTCCAGGGGGGCTCTTGAGGGTAGCAAGTCCAATGCCAAGAATGACTTGGTTGCTTCGTTTGATTTGGAGGCTTTTGTCGAGGTGGAATGTGCCGGGAGCAAGAACCACATCCTTCCCATCATCCAAGGCTCGTTGGATCTTCTTCGTTATGTCATCATCGTCTGCTTTGGCTACAAAAACCAGAGTAAAGTCACGAACATCGTCCTCGTGTTCTGAGTCAAACTTTGATCCAAAGTGATTGTAGTCTCGAAATGCGCGTGGCACATGAAGCTCGTACTGAATCCCGTCTTCCTTCATGACGATGAACGGTTTCTCCATCAACACTGGCGTCTTTGGCTGAACAGAAATAGAGGCTGACTGGATTGTTCCTATATCCTCTCGAGGAACCTTACCAGAACAGCCGCAAAACACAAGACTCCAAGCACCACCCTCGACATCTTCGCCAAAGTGACAGTTGCGGCTCAACCATTGTTGCTGTCCACCAAAGTCTGTTTTACCATCGACTTGACAATTGGCCATGAATCCTCCACTGGCATAGGCAGCACTATCGTAGAGGAGCAAGTCGCCTCCCACGTGCGCGCGACGTAGTGGGGCAGCTTGACTGACTGCCCACAACATGTTGGAAGTCGTGGAGAAATTTTCGGCAGACCTCCAAAAGGTGTCCAGACTAATGCCAAACTCTGAAAGGTGTTTGTTCAGGGCAGGAACATATGGGCCGCAATCTTGAAATTTAACATGGTCCGGGTGTGTTCCCAAGCCAAGGAGCTGCACGTAGTATCCAATCTGGAAGTCAATATCTCGATAGACACCGGGGGCGAACAAGAGCGCAATCCGACGGTGCGAGAAATGGTGCTTACACGTAAAAGTCTCCCCGTTCCAGAAATCTTGAGTCTCCTTGAGGGTAGAGAGGATCGTTTCTTTGTCATCGTCAGGTCGAATCACCTTGACGCTGTCGGGCCAAATCGGTGGATTTGGTTCGTTCTTCATCTTCTTCACAAAGTTTTGCGTATTTGAGTTGCTTGCCAATTGTTGTGAAGACTGTGATGGCACAATACTTTCATGAACTGCCTTTCACAACAACCATCGAGTGCTCAAACGGCATGGTTCAAAGATGATCCTGAAACAAGGATACGTCGCAGATGGTGGAAAGATGATGCAACACTTTAGTCGTGGGAATGTGAGACGTGGATCTCTGGAACTCGTGAAATCAATGTCCACGCCACTGTCATAGCAGTATTATGGGAAGCACTGTGCACTGTCGGCACGATTCAGGTGCGGCTAAACGACCTTGTACAGTACAGTACTGTACTGTATGTTCAATGTGGTACTCTGAATGTACTGTACTTCATCGCGTTATTTTGTGACAGTACTTGGGTGAACAACTACCAACTCTAAAAAGTTGCGGTTGCACGCAATATATTGAATATTATACACTTGAAGATTAACCTAAAAGCATTCTATGTGGATCGTATTATTTTGCTCTCACACCTCTCAAATCTTGCGATAGCTGTCATGGCGGTGAAATCCCCAATTGGGTCTCAGCTGCTAATTTCAGGCTTGCCTGGCTTAACAGCTATCCTCGTGACTGTAGGTGAAGTACTTAGATCACAGCCCGGCTGATTGTTGCCCGACTTCAAATTTACACGGGCAAAGCAAGGCTAATCCAAATCTGAAGTTTACACGGCAAAGCAAGGTTATTTCCTGGTCCAAACTTGTCGTTGGATCTACAGTAGTTGTAACCACCCGAATTTTTCACTGGAACGGTTTAAAGCCAAAACTTGTACAATAATGTGCCAAGATGCCCCCTCCTGCCCACGCAATCTTCGTATTGCTACTCTTAGAAGTTAGTTCTTTGACCCTGTCAAGTTGGAGTTGCTAGATGACCTCCTCTCTTACCTACCATGCATTTAAACGGTACTATAATATGTATAAGTTAAAAAGTACTGCGTAACCAAGCGTCACTACCCACTACTCGCTCGCACTGAACGATTGAGTTGACAGGTGCTGGATGAGGTTTTGTCCGCATGGATAAGCACCCTTTCCGGTTCCCAGTTTCAAGTTTGTTGAAATTCTATTCAACTAACTGGAAACTCCTGCAAACCCGGATGTGCGCTCTGTCGGCATCAAGTTCTTTGATCAAACTTGATGCCAACTGCCAAAATGAGAACCCCGCAGCAGCGGCAACACGCAAACAATCACAAAAAATAAAAATCACATCCAGCACCATGTCACCTTCCAAGCGATCAGCCCCACCTACTTCCGTCGATGGTTCTAAAGCAAAGTCTCTAAAGACTCTTTCGAAAGGGACTTGGTACGTTTCACCAGAAAAGGTGACATCTCTCATGGTCTACCACCACAAAGACGAAACGACGTTCCCCCCCAAAGTAGCCGCGTTTGACATGGACCATACGATTCTCAAGCCAAAATCAGGCGCCAAATTCCCCAAGAATCGTCAAGACTGGACGTACATGTTTGCAGACAATGTTGTCAAGGAAGCCATAGTCAAGGCCTACCAGGAGGACGGCTGTCGCATTGTGATTTTCACCAATCAAGCTGGTATCGAAAAGAAGAAACAAAACAAATCAGACATTCAAGGCAAAATAGAAGACCTGGAACGCGATTTGGGCATTCCCATTACCGCGTTTTGCGCGTGTGCTAATGATCACCACCGAAAGCCAACAACAGCCATGTGGGACTTGCTCGAACGCACGTACAATGGCAGCAGCAACAACAAAATCGACCGATTGGCTAGCTTCTACTGCGGTGATGCTGCAGGACGACCGAAAGGTTGGGATGGCAGCAGTGCAAAAGACTTTTCGTCCAGCGATCGCTGCTTTGCTCTCAACGTGGGCGTCCCATTTCTCCTTCCCGAGGAATTCTTTTTGGGGCGAGACTGCTCACAGGTACAGTACGCACTGGATGGTCTGGACCCCCAGGAGTTGTTGGTTGCTGCCGGAACAAACAAGAAGGAGCTCCCCTCGCCCAGCACGGAACAAGAGCTCGTGTTGCTAGTGGGCATTCCCGCGTCGGGCAAGTCTACCATTTACAAAAAATCCTTCGCCGGTGCCGGCTATGTGCACGTGAATCGCGATTTGATGGGAACGCCAAAAAAGTGCCTCCAAGCGACCAAGGCTGCACTTGCCGAAGGGAAGTCCGTGGTCGTGGACAACACCAATCCATCCCCCGCCGATCGGCAACCGTACATTGCGCTTGCCAAGGAGTGCAAGGTAACAAGCATTCGATGCCTTCAGATGGAAACAAGCCGCCAAGTGGCAGAGCACAACAATTTTGTTCGTGTCAAGGAAACTAAGGGTTCGGTGAGGCGTATTCCAGCCGTGGCGTACAACATGTACAAGAAAAAGTTCGAGGAACCCACTGTGAAAGAGGGCTTCACCAGTGTGGAGATGGTGCCGTTTCTACCGACTTTTGCGACAAAGCAAGGCGAAGCGCTCTACTTGCAAAGGGTGGAAAAGTTGTGAAGTTTTTGCCATTCGACTAAGCGTGCTCATAGTCAACAAGTGTTGATAAGGATATGCACTTGCCAACTTCAACAGAAGGTCGAATCACAATACCTCTTTTGCACTACATGTCACAGAAACAATGTCGGTATAATACTCTTAGAGTTACACTATGGATACTCTCTACTGGAGCATAAGCCCCGTGCATGGGTCGATACGGTCGACAAGTATTTTTTGCGCGCAATTCGCCCGCACAACTTCGTAGGTGCTGGAAATACGCTGTAACTCTTCAGGAAAGCTCTTTCAGACTTTCCGCTCGCGGTAGAAAATGATCCTTGTAGCATTATTAGTATACTGACTACATGGACTATGGAACCGAGGAGGTCCAGAATTTTGAAAGTGAAACTTCTAGGCTATAAAATTACCTAGCGTGCACCTCGCCAGTATGCATTTTCCCACTTTTTTCCTCTTACACGCAGATACATCTATGTATAAGAACACTTTTCTTATATGGCGGGAAACTCTGAAAGAGCTTTCCTGATGAGTAACGATGTATTATCATTGTCGCGAGTTTGTGTGGGCGCATTCCGCGCAACTGAAAAGTGGACCGTAACGTTTCGTGCAAGGGACGTAAACGTGATCAGTGTTAGTCAGTAGACTAATAATACTATGGGGAACACTTTCTTCCGCGGGAAGAAGGTCTGAAAGAGCTTTCCTGATGAGTTACAGGTGCATCTCCAGCACCTACTTATCGCGAGGTTGTGTGGGCGCATTTCGCGCAAAAGCGAAGTCGACCGTAACTGTCCGTGCACGGGGCATTGACAAACTACAAGCCTCTTCTGCGCGCGCCGGCCAATCATAGTATGCTACTGTGTGCTGTGAAATACTGTGCCACCGGTATGCACAGTGCGGGTAGAAAGAGAACAGCTGTCCCATCACAAAATCCAACCAACAATTCCAAGCAAAAAGACGTCCGACGATGAGATTCGCAACCTGGATCCTCTTGCTTGTGCCTACTCTCATACAGTCTCTATCCTCCACTCCTCCTGAATCAAGAGCTGTTACAGCAAGGAATGGTATGTCGGATGAAAAGGTGATTTTGGTGGTTGGAGCTTGTTGTTTGGACCGGCTGCTATCTGTAAAAAACTATCCAGAAGCAGACACCAAGGTTCGAACGACCGCATATCACGAAATCGGGGGCGGTAATGCAGCCAACACGGCCTCTGCAATGGCTCTATTGAAGGATGCCAAGGTGTTTTCGGGAAGCAACTTGTCTGTCAAACTGCTGACGAAGCTCGGCGACGACTATGTTGGCAAACAGCTTTCCAAAGAATTGGAGGAGGCTGGGGTGGATATCTCGTCACCGCTCTTTCAATACGGTGATCGAGGATCCACAACTGACTTTACAACGATTATTGTTTCAGATTCTGAGGTTACTCGAACGTGCTTTCACACCCCAGGTACCTGTGGCGAGTTGACTGTGGAGGATCTGCAAAAGGTTGACTTGGATCAAGTGTTTGAAAATGTGATACACTTGCACTCGGACAGTCGATTCTCGGACACGGCTTTGGTTCTAGCAACAGAAGCCAGGCGTCGAGGAATCACAGTGTCAGTTGACGCAGAGAAGGACCGGAACATTGGTTCACAACATGGCCTGCTGGAGCTGGCGACTACTATTTTCACGAATGGTGGGCAAATGACTGACTACTTTGCGGCACGAACGAAACGACTGGAGGAACATCACAACCGGGCCCCATTACCAGATATGAAGATTGTATGTGACAACAACGCAGCCAGCAAGATGCTTGCCAACAGTGTTCGTCCGTCTGCCTTTTATCTACGTTGGTTTGGAGATTCTCAGTTGGAAAAGGATGTCGTCATTACAAAGGGAGGCATGGGTGCGATTCATGTCAAGCCAACCTCGTTTGAGAAACAAAAGTCGGCCTCAAACGTTGTTGTGGTCAATCACCCCGGCAATATAGTTCAAGAAGTGACAGATGGCAACGTCGGCACCAAAACACGATACAAGGTACAATCTACTGGAGTCTTGAAGGAAGTTGACGTCGTTGACTCTACCGGAGCTGGCGATGCCTTTATCGGAGGATACTTGGTAGCTTGGAGCTGTGGTTTCTTGGTCCAGTTTTCTCTCACCTTCGGAGCGTGGGTGGGAGGAAAGAAACTCGAAGGACCTGGAGCTCGCAGTACCTTGCCGCATTCTGTCGACGTAGACGAACAGCTGGGGACGTCAGCTGCGGATATTGAATCATCCCTTTTAGTTTTGTTGGACTCCTTTGGAGAAAAGGTGAAACAGCAACAAGAACGACTGTCACCCTGAGGGACTCCACGTTGATCCCAGTAGAGAAACTTGGACAAAGAAGATATTGAGCTCCGAATATTACTTTGCACGAAGCAGAGAGCTAGCCTTTCGTTAATGAATAGTTGCTCAGTATTTTTCTCGCTTTGATGCCAGCTCCCTAGATGCGAGACTGCAACCGACCTCTGCACATGAAGGAATTATTTCAGATGCGACTTCTTACCTCTTAGCTACCGGACATCACGACCAAATGAAGCAGGAACTGTGACCTGTCTTGCTAGAAAAGCAGCTCTCGTTCAGAGAACTTTCACCCAGGGTGCACATTCATGGCATCTTCCATGACAACCCCGTTTTGATGCACGATACAGTCGATCACTTTGATGTGTGACTAAAGAGTCACGTAAGTGAAGCCTGCCAGAAGCTCACAGAGGTATGTACTGGCAGCACCAAGAGCTTCGCTGGTACACACATTCTTTTCCTTGTTTGTGCCCAGGCTGTCGTTATATACCTTCGCTCTGGACTTGTCTATTATTTGAAGCTCTCAACTAGCATCCTCAAACACGAGGAGATGGCATTCCTGTGGTGAAATTGAGTTCTGTTATTACTCTAGACTGCGCCGCCGTACGGAAAGATCGGTGTCCACGTACGAATGCAACAGAGGAAGGACATACGACGAGACGGTTGACAGGGTACCTAAGGTACTCTACACGAAAGCTCCGACCATGCATCTGCAGCTCGGGTGTTTGCAGCCAAGCAGTTCTGCTGCGTCTGTTCGTCCGCAGCCTCTGGTATGGCAAAGAGCAAGCGGAAGACGGATTCCGACGTGGTACCCGTACAATCGCTGCAATAAGGAATGCTACAACTGTGAAAAGGTGGGGTTCCTACCTACGAAGCCAATCATGGTATCGGATGACATTGGTCGAACCAATACATCTTACGTGGTCTTCTCGATGCCTCAGACTCCATCAGACATTTCATATTTGGAACCTTGTGGGGCCTCATGGTGTAACTGTGCTCACAATTCCCTCAACACGTTCCAATAAGGTGCAAAGTGTATCTGTAACTACCGATGATCACTCAAACATCACTCAATAACTCTCTTGTTAGAACCGATACATGTAGCTGTTCATCAGCTGAAATCAAAAATACTCCCATTTCAAAGAAGTTTGACAACGGACAGTCTTCTGGACACCCTCGTACTAGAAGAGCTTTCAAGTACGAACGAAAAGTCAGCTTCAACCCACAGGTCGTCGCGCGGAGAACCAAACACATCAACGACTTTTCACAGGAAGAAATCGCAAACACTTGGTATCAGAATGCTGAGTACCAAATGGTGCGTGCTACCTTTGCTGTTACGGTGCGAAAACTATCGAATGGCGAGTACGCCGGCGACACCGATTATCATTGCAGTCGAGGTCTCGAAAGCAGATCGCGCGAAGGTGCTCAGAAACGGAGACTGAGGTATCTCACTGGTCTTATCTCCGTTCTTAACGAACAAGGGCGACAGTGTCGCGAGGACGATAGGAGTACAATGGCATTGGCTTCCGCCTACGTGAAAGCAACCGGAGCTTCACGACACGCAGCGTCACAGAGGGGAGAACTGGACGCCGACGAAGTCTCGAGAATAAATACTGGAAAGGAGAGCCTGACAATATGCAAATTCAAATGCAAGCAAATTATGCAGAATCAAGAAACAGCAACGTTATCGAAAGAAGGAACGCCGCCGGGGAAAGGAATCCGCCGTAGCTTCTTCAGAAAGAAGGGACGAAAATAGAATGAATCAATCCAAGAAATTGAAGGGATGGAGCTGCTTAGAGTTGACAAATCTTGTTGGGTATTCTATCCAATAAAAATGATGTTATCTACACGGGGACGCGCGAGCATTGCAAAGATTTAGCGGTATCCGGGAGCAAGAGCTGAGGCTAGGCCGGATGAGCACTTCTGGCTGTCTGCTGTGTCCTACATCATGTCAAAGAGGTGTCCAACTAGCTTGCAACCAGTACATGTGCATTCAGTGGAGGCTGCTTGTTGGGAAGTGGAATTAGCTTCTGGTTTCACCTCTTGTAGCCGAGTATCTTGCCGCCAATTTGTGATCTGTGTCGCGGATTAGTCTCTCTAGCAGAAGCCCAACAGAAGCTACGCTGAGAACACAAAGCAGGAACAACTGTTGCTTGCTTGGTTCACCTTTGGTTTGGTTGGGGTCATCGTTGACCCGTTGTGACACGATCTGCAATGGGACAAATGACATCACAATTTGTCTGTGAAGCATCTGGGAAGACCCTTCGTCAGACTCTATTTTGTTTCGCACTTAGGGAGAGACTTCTATTTTGTCACCCCCCTCGCTACTTTCTGTTGGGGTTATAATGGATACATAACCGCGACTTCTTGTGATGGAGTCATCAGGATTTCCACCAAAGAGGTCATTTTTCGCACAGATGCTCGTGTGTCAGTCAGCTCTCGCTAGGCTGGCGGCAGCGATAAAGAACACGCAGTCCTGATAATGCTGTTCTACAGTATTACTGACGTCGGAAAAATACCTGGCGGTAGATGTATGACTCCAACAGCAGAGTCATTCGCATCCCCCGAATGTCCCCGTTCTGATCTCTGTCATGCAGTCATTCTTCAGATCACGTAGCAAAGTACCACGAAGCTACAGGGACATCAAAGCAGAACGAGTGTTCCTCCGACGTTCATCAGCAAGACTGACTCCACTCCAGAATTAACTCACATTCCCACTTTTCTGCAATCTTATATTCTAGATCATAATTTCCACTATCGACATCCACAACCACAACATGACAATCCAAACTCAACTTCGCTTCAAGCCTTGCCTCATGAGAGCCGACAGCTGCTCATCAGCCGAGATCAAGAAGTCCCTCATCGTACCAAAGAAAACTGGAGGGGAATCTCCTGAAATCAATGCAAATGAATCCCAGCGACGACAAGTCAAGTTCAATGAGCAGGTTGTCGTGCGAACAACCGAACACATCAACGACTTTTCCGAAGAAGAAATCATTAACACGTGGTACCAGAAAGCAGAATACAAAATGATGCGAGCTGCCTTCGCCGTTACAGTGCGAAAAGTTGTAAACGGGGAGTACAAGGGCGACGATGGAAATCACTGCGCTCGCGGACTCGAGTTCAGATCCCCCAGCGGTGCTCAGAGACGCAAGATGAAGAAGCTTGATTGCCTCGTCGCCGTTCTTGACGAACAAGAACGCCAATACTGTGACAACGAAGACGATCCAGAAGCTCTCGCTCACGTCTACGTGCAGGCCAACCACATCTCTCGGCATGAAGCTGCCCAGAGAGGGGAACTGGATGCGGAAGAATCGGCTCGACTATGTGCTGGAAAAGAGAGTCTAACAACTCTACTGTTTAGCAGTAATGCACGAAACTCCACGAATGCACGAAACTCCACGAATGCACGAACAACGAAAGGAATCCGAAGCATGTTCAAAAGAATACAAAGAAAATAGACAAGAAAATAGATCCGATTTACAATTTTTCACGCAATCTTTTCTGAAGCTACTCTACTAGAAGGGAGATTCTTACCTCTCTCCTTATTAGAGAGCGCAATCTAGGATGTTACCAGCTCCTTCTCGTTGCTATCCCCGTCTTGAGGTGAGTGGCACATCGGCGACCAAAGCGCACTGCTAGTCAGTCTTGATCGGGCGTCCGAGAGATCGTTCGAAAAGTGTAAAAGATGGGGCTCGCGTCCACCCGATTCTTTCAACGAGAAGGGTGGTGCCAGTGCTGATAGTTCTGGGGGACATTCCAGACACCACGGCGAAATAGTATCCCTTCTGATAGACATTCTATCCACTCTACATGAAAGTTCGCGAGACACCGTCTGGCCGGCGGAGACGGAGAAATAGCAGTTGTGACCGGGTTTATATCCTCTCATCTATTAGTGCCCATGTTGTACATCACACATCATGACCAGGTTCTCCACCAGTCCAGAGATGACAGAGTGTCCACGAACAACCAGAATGATCGGGATTGGCTCAAGAAACCTTCTGTGCCAACAAAATTCAACATCTCTAGTGAAGTCATTATAGGGTGCAACGTGGGCAGACTCACTCGTTTGGTTTCTGAGACATGTTGACAAATGCCATGGGCAGAGCTGGTTGATGGCGACCCTTTGAGGTTTCTTTCGCGTGGTCTTGATGCTTGTTAACTCACCACTTACTTAGCTGCAACCTCCTGTAGAAGCGATTCATAAAGCGATGGGACATGCCGCGAGACGTCCAGCATGCGCGGGTGCAGCCTCAAGTCGGAGAACCTTTGCCGAGATACCTCTCTGATAGAAACGCGAGATTTATCGAGGCGCGTCATAAAAAGCAGACGACCTGGAGGGTACATGCGCTCACCCGTCAGATGCTGTCGAAGGCGATCCATTGTGCTGGCGCACCATTTCAAGTCTTGACTATCCATCCTGTGATGAGGTCCATCGCTCCGTATCAGAATCAAATTGCGAAGTTCCTTGTCATCGCAGAGGATTGCGAGAAGATTTGAAACGTCCGCAATGTGACCAAGACTCATACACGAGAACGGATCCCCTTCGCCAAGTACAGATACGATATTCCTGCAGGTTGTAGGTCGAGCATCAATGGGACCGACACATGGAGATCCATATCCATATACACAGAGATCCGGATAATCCTTCTCCCATAAAGTGCCTAGAACAGCTGCAACTCCACCCCCCAGTGAATGCCCTACGAGAACCAGAGAGTATTCTGGGTGAGCTTCGAGCTCTTCCTTGACAATGTCTTTTGTCTCCTTAGCAACACCTCTAGCCGCTTCCAGCATGCCGTGATGTGCTCTATGGTTTCCTTTGCGTCCAGTCTCAAAGCTTTCAGCTGTCGCACATAGATCTGTCAATACATCCCTTGCTGACAACGTCCCCCGAATAGACAAGACTAACTTTTTCCGTGCCACATCTCGCACAATAAAGTAGGACGGTCGGTGCGTCCTGGATTCCCAGTCGAGTGCGACAACGTCCTCTTCTTGCACGCCAGTCTTTTTCAGCAAGGCTCTCAGATTTCCCATGTGCAATCGACCACGAAACGCCGCCTCCATGGTCCACCCATAGGCGGCGTTTGCAAAAATAGAATAGTGGGCGAGTCTTTGCAGGAGCTCTGCATCAATCTCCGGACCGTCTTCTTCCTGTTGTGACTCATAGTACGCCGCGGCGCTCTGAAGCCTTGCCAGTGCAATGATTGATACAACTACATCCTTTGCAGGGTACTTTTTGAACACATCAATGACTCCGTGATCCTTGAATTGCTTTAGAATCCTTCGAATCATTTTGACAGCCATTGCACTTTCAGTGCTCAAGAAACGATCTGTAATCTGTCAGACGCGCAAGGTCGGTGAGAGAAAGTTGCAGCGCAGAGCCCCTTTTGCAGATAGATAGATTGAGCGGACACACCTCATTCATGAAGCCTTCGTTGTGATCGAACACTGTCCACATTGTTTGAAATGCTGCGACCCCTGCCAGCCACAGTACCAGTGAACGCAGAGATCGATCCAACCGATTCATGGGTCTCTGTCGTGGTGGTTGTTCCGCATCATACTCATCATTGAACGGAGAATATGAATCTCCTCCGCGCACTGCAACGGCAACACGTACCAATTCAATAACCTTATCTCGGTTTTCTTTCCGCAACAGCTTGGGGAGGAACCTCCTCGGCTTGGTTGGTTCAAAAGGCGTGAGGTCACCATCCCATTCGACCGTTATTGGTTTATTGGTCTTGGTCTTGGATGATGATGAGACGGGGTATCTTTGATAACCATGCGTCTTGGTTGTTGCCATGCATACTATCAGCAGCGCAATACCCCAATGTCTCCACATCTTTGTGAGTCGAGTCAGGAATGGGGTTAGATGGCGACAGGTGGTGAACGATCTTGATCTGACATCGTCGGAATATTGTGGTGACACCCAAACAATGTTGACGCTTGTACGTATGGCGCGCGCTGATGGTGTCTGACGTCACTCGACCTCCTGTTTTCTCATATCGCGTTCAACAGCTCTCTCTACATGTAGGTAGGCAATGGTCGATGTGGTTGGTGGTTTCGAGCATTTACAAAAATGTTACCATTAGCTAGAGATCTAGCATTATCACGTCATCAGCAATACATGTAGGGCGCAGCTGTAATTGCTATCCTGGGCTTCTACTACTCTTGGGTTAGCACGAAGTTGCCAAGCTCGAGGATCGCACACAGATGGAGCCTTATATTTGGTGTATATGTAGGGTTAGCTAGCTGTCAAGCTTAATGAAAGACAAATGGAAAAACAGCGTGTATTTCGTGATCCTTGTTTGAACAAGGATGCAGAGTCGAATTTGTGTTACGCATCACAAGAGGCCAGCAGGTCTGCCGTAAGGTCCGCTGGTTGATCAAATACGTGTTCGGGTAGATACAAAAGCTCAAAAAGTTGTTGCATGGTAATCTGCCTGATGAATGTCTTGAACCTCTTCGTCGGAGAAGCCGTCGTCGGTCACCGTCGCGCGCAGCTAGAGGTACTGGTCGATTATGATGGTCCCAA
>JAVCKV010086326.1:0-59974 GCA_032274145.1 Herpochondria borealis | reverse complement strand
ACGATAGAGTCTGCAATAAAGGACCATATCCTATTTGTTATTTCTATCTTATCTACTATTAAACAATTACACCTTCTGTATCCTTTATGTCGAATTAACGTCAACGGTAAATAAAGAAAGTGTCTTTACTTTTTCAACAAGCCCTATGTAAAGATATACTTGGAGAACACCCAATATCCATATTTTTATTAATAACATTATCATTGACATGACCATAAACGCCATTATCCATAGAGATATTATCAAGTTCCAAGCTATTTTGATTTTCAAACTCATGAAATATATTATTATCGCTAATATTTAAATTTGATAGATTATTAGAATATTTGATAGAAATTGCATTAAGTGATGAGTTGTTTCCTAGATAAATTTCATTATCGTTTATGGCAATTGACGAGCTATGACATCCAGATAAGTTCACTCCGTATTCAAAATCTAAAGTATTATCTATCTTTTTCACCAAATTATCAATGATGTTTATGTTTGTATTTCTAGTATTCGTTATTTGAACAGCTCCCCCACTATCATAGAATCTATTTTTCTTGATTTCTACTGACATCAAACTTTGACCGCTTATACATCTACCAGATTCCTCGTAAACAGGATCAATTCCAACTAATTTATTAAATATATTCCCGTTGGCTATTAGGTTCGTTCTATAAGCTATAATCCCATTTTTAATTCCAACAAAGCGATTCTTAAGAGTGAAATTTATAAATTGTATAGATAGATCTCTTACTATTAAATGATCTAAATCATTAACATAGATACCAGCAAATGGAACAGCACTCCAATCTGGTTGACCATTGTAAGCTATTAACATGTTGCCTTTTGTATCAAATCTAGAATTTAAAATAGGTGATCCAAAATGGTGCTTTAGATTGCTACTTTGTTTAGAGTAAACTCCTATATAATTATCAGTAAATACATTAGAATTTTGCAATATATTAGATCCATCCTTTATCTCAATGGCCGCATAAGCATCTTTTATAGTATTGCCTCTAAACCAAAAAGTATTTTGAGGTTGGGTGCCATTCACTGCTATACCTCGCCACATATGCGTACAGCCTACCAATTCAGAATTAATAATTTCTACCTTCCCAGGAGAAGATATATCAAGTCCAGCCCCTTTCTTAAAAAAGAAATCACAATCAAAAGTAAAATTAGCGTCCATCTCAAAAATACCATCGACGTAAATATCTATACCCTCTAGCATATCACCATCAAACAATAGACCTGATGTTGTAAAATCGGATAGTTGATCAGTGTCTGGATTATTTCCATCTAAAAATAATGTTCCTTGAGGCACAATACATCCGCAAGTTGTTAAAGGTGGAGAAAGTGTTATAGTTTCACATATAGTTGTACAACATCCATTGCCATCTGTAATAGAAACACAAACATTGTAATTATCATATGTTTTGAATAAATGTAATGGGTTTAATTCTGTACTTGTATTACCATCACCAAAATCCCACTCAATTGATGCAATATCAATTGGTGCAATTCCATCTGCTCCAAACCTGACTAATCTGTCACCTGAGACATAAGTCAAGTCTACTAAATCTAAATCTCCACAAGGAACAGAAAGAGGTATACATTTTTCTTCTCCACAACAACCGTATATATCTTTTGTGATAAGACATACTTGATATTCAGCATTAACATCATACGAATGAACAGGAGTCTCTTCCGTTGAAGTAAAACCATCGCCGAAACTCCAAAAATATTCCGCAATCGGATGATTACCATCAATAATTGCCTCCATAGAATAAGTCTTTGATTTACAATCCACTAACGTAGGTTCAATCGTATTCAATGCTGTATGATTGCAAGTTACAGACACATTCGTGACTGATGTTGTGATATGGCCATTAACAGTTGGTACATTAGGATATATGACTATATGTTCATAATCTTGCATCGGCTCGAACTGAAAATCCACCGTAGACTCGTCAAAACCGAAGACTAAAGAAGAGCCTATCTCCTCAGAGAAAGTTCCGGTAGCATAAGGATTTTGAGCAAGATGGTTTATTGTAATACAATCGTCGATATCGCTTGATGCAAAAAAACTAATCATATATTCGTCTAAACCTAGTAAAGGAGAAGGCACACAACTTAATCCTTGAGTCGAAAAAGAAACGCAATAATTTGGTATGAAAGGGGAATTTTTAAATATGATTTGAAATTCATCTGTATCATTGTCCCCATCTATATCTAATATGTCGGTATTAAAATAATAAACACCTTCAGACCTTTTAGAAAAACCATCTGCAGTTCTTCTAGCCCTCATGCAATTCATAACGAACCCATCACCATCAAAATTACAGTCACCATTACTGTCTATATTTAAATGATGTGGTGAATTAAAGGCAGAACTCCAATTATCAACTTCATCATCACAGAAAGAAAACTGATTACCTTGTGTAGGATTAATTGTTTTTAGAAGTTGGGAGTTTTGTATTATATTTTCACAGTCACAATCTTGGCTCATCGCTAAATTGGATATTAGAAAGAAAGAAAGAAAGAAAGAAAGAAAGAAAGAAAGCCATTGACTTTTTCATAAGAAATTAGGTTTTATAAAACGTGAATAATTGGGTGATCTTAAGTATGCGTATCGTGTTATTGGTATTAATATCGTGTAATTGTTATTCCAAAGATACAGCTAGAAAGGAAATTATTACTACGTTTTATTAAAAATTATCACATATTATTTTAATAAATATTAAAATAGCAATATATTATAAGACAGAACAAATATCAATTAGGTTTTGATTTAATGGGTAAAATCTAGTCAATAATGCCATATTCTATTTTGATTTTACTCCGCAAACACCTCTTTCAGCTTCGATTGAAATCGAAGCGACATTAGTAGTTCGGGCTTCGAGTTTATATCTTATATTACTAATATAGATGTAGCTGCACACAGAATATTATCATTCAGATCATATCTATCTTAGTAAATCACTACATTTGCAATACCTACAAAGATCTATAGATCTTACCTAACCAAATAATATTAATCAAGTGAAACAAGCATATATAATAGACGGAGCCCGTACTGCATTTGGAAAATTTAGAGGTACTTTATCTTCTTTAAGAACAGATGACCTACTTGCTCATGTCATCAAATCATTGGTAGAAAAGAATCCTAATATTCCTCTAGATGCATACGAGGATGTAATCATGGGTTGTGCCAATCAAGCGGGTGAAGACAATAGAAACATAGCTCGTATGAGTGCGCTCTTGGCGGGCCTTCCATGGTCAGTTCCGGGTGAAACGATCAATAGATTGTGTGCTTCAGGAATGTCGTCTATCGTGCAGGCCAATCGTGCAATAAAGGCTGGAGATGGTGACCTGTTCATATCAGGGGGAATTGAGCATATGACTCGTGCCCCAATGGTGATGTCAAAATCCGCAAGACCATTTGGTGGAGACATGAAGGTATATGACAGTAGTTTTGGTTGGAGATTCGTCAATCCTAAGATGGCAAAACTATACGGTACAGAAGCTATGGGTAATACCGCTGAGAATCTTGCCGAGATGTATGATATCAGCAGAGAAGATCAAGATAAGTTTGCAATGAACTCTCAGAAAAAAGCAGCTAGAGCAAGAGATAATGGCAGACTTGCAAAAGAAATAGTAGCTGTAGAGATCCCAAGAAGAAAACAGGATGCTTTAATCTTTGACCAGGATGAATTTATCCGTGCAGATACTAATATGGAAGCACTCGCAAAACTCAGAACTGTATTCAAAGAAGGAGGCTCTGTAACTGCGGGTAATGCCAGTGGTTTGAATGATGGAGCTGCCGCTGTAATAATAGCTTCTGAAGATGCCGTAACCAAATACAATCTAAAGCCTTTAGCAAGGATCGTATCATCTGCAGTCGTAGGAGTAGAACCACGTATTATGGGTATAGGTCCAGTAAAAGCTAGTCAAAAAGCACTAGCAAAAGCAGGACTAACACTGGATCAAATAGGCGTTATAGAACTCAACGAAGCATTCTCAGCACAGAGTCTTGCTTGCATCAGAGAACTGGGCCTTGCTGATGGCGATCCGAGAATCAATCCGAATGGTGGAGCAATCGCAATAGGTCACCCCCTCGGTGTATCTGGTACTAGAATCTCTCACAGTCTTGCCATCGAACTTCATGAGAAGAATCAACAATACGGTCTAGCGACTATGTGTATTGGTGTAGGCCAAGGATATGCCATGATTATTGAGAAGGTTTAGTTGTAGATTTCAAGCGTTTGCTGCGCCAAACCACTTGGCTGATGATTTGTAAACCCCAAAGTTCCCACTTCAGGGTCGGGGCAAAAAACTTTGGGGTTTACAAATCAAGCACTATCTTTCAAAGTCTATCTTTCGTAGTTTCACTAAATTATAATTTATGCAGTTCCACCAATTATATAAACCTATTAACCTATCGCGTTCTATAAGTACGCTGATTATCCTACTGCTGATATCTTCATGTACTCAAAAGGAAATTGTACCGAAGGATCTTGATAAAGAAATTTTTATCCCTTTACCTGTTTCGGCAGAGTCTACGGGTCAATCATTTCAAATTACAAGAAATACGATCATATTTTCAGATGGCGACTTTTCGTTTATTGACAATTTTGTAAATGAAGTGGCAACAATATCTGGCCATAATATTCAAATAGCTCCTATGTCTTCAAATCATAGAAGCGGTAACATATATCTACAACTTTCTGAACTTAGCAATACTAATGAAGAAGCGTATGATCTAGAAATCACACCAGATTACATTGTTATTAATGCCAATGCTGAGCAAGGTTTATTCTATGCTATCCAAACTTTAAGGCAGATGATGCCGGAAGAGATCGAAAGTGGCAAGCAAATATCATCTCCCATATACATTGCATCTGGTAAGATCTCAGATTATCCTAGATTTGGCTATAGAGGAGCTATGCTTGATGTATCTCGACACTTCTTTGATGTTGCTGTGGTAAAAAAGTACATCGACTATATCGCCAGCTACAAGATGAATAAACTCCATCTTCACTTATCCGATGATCAAGGTTGGAGAATAGAAATCAAATCTTGGCCAAAATTGACAGATGTAGGTGGATTGACCCAAGTTGGTGGAGGGAAAGGCGGATTTTTTACACAAGATGATTACAAGAACATAGTCAGTTATGCTCAGAGTAAATTCGTAACCATCGTCCCAGAAATAGACATGCCGGGACACACCAATGCTGCACTCGTTGCTTATCCAGAACTTAACTGTAATAAAAAAGATCCTAATCCGAAAGCATACACTGGAATGGCTGTTGGCTTTAGTACGCTATGTACCAAGAACCCTGAAGTTTATATATTCTTGGACGATGTGATCAGGGAAATAGCCGCAATGACTCCTGGTGTCTATATACACATTGGTGGCGATGAATCCCATGTGACTGAAAAAGAAGACTACATCTACTTCATAAACAAAGTACAGAAAATTGTTTCAAAACATGGTAAAAAAGTACTGGGTTGGGATGATATTTCAGCAGCCAATTTAGAACCAGGAGCCGCAGTACAACACTGGGCAAAAAAAGAAAATGCACAGAAAGCCGTTGCTCAAAACGCAAAGGTTTTAATGACCCCGGCAACAAAAACCTATCTAGACATGCAATACGATAGCACTACCCTATTAGGTCTTCATTGGGCAGCTTATATAGAACTAGACAGTGCCTACATTTGGAATCCTGCAACATTAATTGAAGGAGTAACAGAATCACAAATCATTGGTATAGAAGCCCCATTATGGACTGAAACTGTTACCAATCTAGACGAAATAGAATACATGGCATTCCCTAGAATCATAGGTCATGCTGAAATCGGTTGGTCTCCACAAACAGGAAGAAATTGGGATGAATATAAAGTCAGACTCGGTAGACATGAAAATCGGTTAATCGAGATGGGAATTGATTTTTATAGATCTGAACTTATTACTAGAGCCAAACAATAACTCAATAATCTCGGATAATTAGTCCATTACCTTTACCAAAAATACTTTTCACATAAGCATTCACCACTCTATCCATTGGTATAGGATTATGGCCTGGAAAGTAATTTTTGTACTTTTCATATGCATCACACACCATACCTAAAGAAACTGCATTCAGCCGTTTTCCTTTATCAAATTCTAACGATGCCGCTTGTACAAAACTATGTATGCCTCCATTTACCATAGCTGCACTTGCTGTTTTAATAACAGGATCATCAGCTAGTATTCCTGTTGACAATGTAATAGAGCCACCATCTTCCAAATAGTCTTGACCCAGCCTGGCAAGATTAACTTGGCCCATCAGTTTACTCTTTATCCCTACGTAATAATCTTCTTCGTTTAAATCCTTGAATTCTGCCCAACGAGCTTCTCCAGCTATACAAACAATGGCATTTACTTTGCCTATCTTATCCAACATTTCTTTTATCGAATCTGAAGATGTAAGATCAAAAGTTATATCACCAGAAGTTCGTCCAGCTATTATTACTTCATGATCAGTACGAAGATGATCTGTAACTTTTCTTCCTATAGTCCCAGCTCCACCTATTATTAATATTCGCATAACTTATTGTATTTTAAGGCTATAGTGTTATTAAATTAGAATCCTAATAATTATTTCACCTTCTTCTGCAACGAATTACAGATTAAGAAAATCTATATAGTATACCATCTAAAATCAACTAATCATGAAATATACTTTTAGACTATTATTAACAGCAGTTTGTAGTTTTTTGTTTTCATCAGTTCTCACATCTGAACATACCATTTCAAGTGATGCTCCGAATTTAACCAGTGCTTGTGATGGCGAATGTTTCACTTACACAGCTCAAGATGGAATTGGTGGTCCTTATTTTTGGATCACAACCGGAGTGATACAAGGAAGTAACAATGATATTGATGCAACCATTTGTTGGAATGTAATTGGTGATAATAGTATACAAGTAGTTGATTTTTCAGCTCCATTTATAAGTCAATCCGCGATCCAGAACGTTTCTGTGATAAGAATACCTAAACCCGAAATAATATTTCCACTCTATCCAGACTGTATAGTTCGTGATTCGATTGAAGGTAATCCACAGGGTGATAAATTTAAAACGGTTGATTGCCGAACAGTATGTTCGGGTTCAACAGCTACTTACACATCACTGATTGGTAATGGCTCATCCGTTATTTGGGAAGTAGAAGGCGGAACTATTATAAGTCAATCGCAAGAAGATATCACCATTGAATGGAATATTGATGGATCGGCAAGCATAAAAATAATTGAAACAAATAATGGTTGTATTGGATCGGAAAGCTACTGTATAGAAATACTAAAACCATTAGATGTGGACATAGTGGTACTTAATGGTGCTGCAAATGATATTACTATATGCTTAGGTCAAGAAGTATATTTTCATGGAATTGGCAGTGAAAATGTTACTAGTTTTGATTGGGACTTTGGAAACGATACTTATGCGACAGGAAGCAGTACTACTGCTACATATGACCAAGCAGGATCATTTATTGTTACGCTTATCGGTCGAACTGAATGTGGCTGCTTTGCAACCAGCGAATACACAGTAAATGTAGATAGTGATCCCGGTCCAGAAATAATGTGTACAGGTACCGTTTGTGGTGGTGACGAACAGACATATTATGCTGCGGAAAGTTGTACAAGTTACACTTGGGGCATTAGCACTAATGGATCAATCGTTGATGGTGGAGGTGCAGTTGATGATTTCATCACAGTCCTATGGGCTAGCGGTCCAGCTGGTGAAATCAGTCTAAGCACAGCAGGCTGTAGTACTCCATTGTGTGCTCTTGCGACAACTGTTCAGATTCCCATTATAGATAACAATGCAATCATAGCAGGACCATCGATCGTATGTAAAGATGGCTTTTCCAATTATTCTGTACAATACTATAATGGCACAGACTATATATGGAACATCATTGGAAATGGAAATATTATAAAAGGATTAGGGACAAATGAAATAACGATAGAATGGGATGATTTCCCTAATTCTCCAGATCAAACTACTATTGAAGTATCATATGATAACTGCCATCTTGAATGCGGTGGGCAAGCGACTAAGGTTATCGATCTGAAACCAAAATTTACATTACAACTAGATGAAAATATTTGCACTGATCAATCAACTTATATCAGTGCATTAGTAGGATGGAATTCTGCAACTGTAAATTTTGAGATTATAGACCCGTCTAGTGTCTCTACGTTATACATAAATGAACAATTCATATTAGAAACTTTCACTATCCCAGGTGAATATACTGTAATAGCCACTGACGCTGCAGACTTATATTGTAATGACCGTATCGAAGAAACATTCACTGTTTTAGAAAAGCCCGATGCTCCTATGTCAATCAATGGTCCATTATCGATATGCAAGGATGAATTCTACTCTTATTCAGTAAGTGCACCGAATTCTAACTATAGTACGAGATGGATAATAAAAGATGGTACAAACTCCAGCTTTCAACTAGGTAATCAAATAAATATACAATGGACAAGTAATGGGCCCTATGAAATAACTTTAAACTTTTATCTTCTAAATGGATCATGTTCATCAGAGACTCTTGTTCAAAGCATATTACCTATTGCCAATGCTACAATTTCTGGCAACGATATAACTTGCATTGATGAGACATCCAACTACGAAACAGGCCTCTCAGGTGGAAACTCAGCAGACTGGACAATCTCCCCAAGCGATGCAGGAAGCATAAAGAAAAACAATGATAATACTGTAGACATCACATGGCACCTTGCTGGATCACATCAAATAAACCTAGATTTTTGTGGTGCATCATTAACACATAATGTAACCGTAAATCCATTATCCTCAACTTTAGTAAACTTTCCTGATAAAGTCTGCCCAGGAGAATTGGCAACTATTGATATTCCTGTTACATCATCTACAGTAGTTATAACGGACGAACTGGATAATCTAATAAGCAATAGCAATATCTCATTTGTTGCACCTGGAGAATATAAAGCGATTATAACAACGTCAGCTGGATGTGAAGAGATTATTCCTATTGTTATAGATACATTTATTCCACCTAATGTTAGAGTATCTTCACCACAAGAAAATGCATTTTGTATACCACACCCAGGTATATCAATAGTAGCACTTAATACAGATGATGGTTATACTTACGATTGGTTTCATAACGGAATAGCTCTAGGGATAACTGCCGCTCAAATAACAACAACTGCATATGGCGACTACCATGTCGTAGTTACTGATCAAAATGGTTGTTCGGCAACCTCTAATATACATACACTATACGAATGGTGTGTAGGTGATCAACCACCAGGAACATGCAGCGGTGCTGGTAATGCCGGCATCCTTCAACTGGGAGCTATATCGCTTACTTGCAGTGATCTACAGTTTCATCTTAAAGGTTCAACATATAATTCTACTTCTTTCACATGGAATTTTGGAGATCCAGATTCTGGAATGGACAACACAGCAACAGGCACGAATCCAATACATTCATTTTCAAACGCAGGTTATTATTATGTTTTTTTACAAGGTAATATTCCAGGAGAGAGAGCAGTTGATATATTTGCCGTTCCAGCTGTTTCTAGATTTGACTATGATATAGCATGTGTAAACAGTGGTGTACAATTTAATAATCACTCCACTTACATTCCAGGCCTTCCAATAAGTCAATATTCTTGGGACTTTGGAGATCCGGCAAGTGGCACAGACAATACATCCAATGATAAAGACCCAATGCATATTTATTCATCAACGGGTAATTATACCGCAACACTGGAGATTACTGGAAATGATGGTTGTTTATCATCGTTTCAATTAGAAGTAGAAGTTCTATCTGGTCCATTTGTGGATTTTGTAGTTCCACAATCTACTTGTAGTGACGAAGGTCTGCTATTCCTTGGTTTTGAATCAAGCGAAATACTGAACTACAAATGGGATTTTGGAGATCCTACCTCAGGAGCTGCAAACATATCTACTTCTAGCAGAGCCATACATACGTTTAGTGCAAGTGGACTATATAATGTAAGCCTTACTGCTACTGATATTTATGAATGTGTTACAACAATCACAAAATCACTATCCGTAACTACAACTTCACTGGCCGGTCAAATTGCCGCGAATCAATCATTTCCGATGTGTTTTGGAGAAGAAGTCACATTAGATGCACCGACTGGAGGCCTCGCATATTTATGGTCTAATGGGGAATCAACACAAACCATAACAACAGCTGCTCCAGGAATCTACTCAGTAACTATTGCTGATCCTACAGGTTGCCAGTATATACCAAACGATATCAATGTCTCTGTAGAAGGAGTAATCAATAGAAAGATTACGGCCACAATTTATGAAGATAACTACAGCTATTTGGGTGACCAGTACTTTGATAGTATAGTTATATGTCAAGGAGAGTCGTTTTCATTTAATGCAACGTACATTAATAGTGCAACATATGCCTGGTCAATGGGAACATCAACTAATTGGTTTAATCCTTCGACCTCATTTCCAGAATTAAACCCTGGGAATCATGAGATCTATGTAACGATAACTGATCCGATATCCGGTTGTCCTGTAAAAAGTGAACCTTTCAAGATAATTGTCAATGAACTCCCAAGTCAAATAACATTGATTGGTGCAAATAGCAATCTATGCGAAGGAGAATCACATACCATTTCAATAGATAGTCCAGATAGTGCAATGAAGTACTATTGGAACACTGGAGAGGTAGGACCGACGATTACTGCAAGTTCTGCTGGATCCTACTTTGTTACCGCTGTGAATAACAATGGGTGTGAAAGAAAAAGTCCTTCAGTATGGATAAGTAAAAGACCTGATGCAAATAGGATTAATGTTGGCTGCGCAACAGCTTGTTTTCCAGATACGATTTGCACACCATATATTGACGGAGCATCCACCTACCAATGGTTATTAGATGGTTCACCAATTAACAATGTTTTTGGAAATGATCTTATAGTAAGTCAAGCGGGAGATTATCAATTATTAGTTGAGAATTACAACGGATGTCCGGACACAAGTGAAGTCTTCACAATAGACGCAGAACCAAGTGATCAAACTATAACAGGTCTTGTCTTTATAGACGAAAACGGAAATGGTATCTGGGATGCAGGAGAGGATTTATTAGCAGGAGTTCCAGTGCATATATATGATGGAACAACAATAGAAAGTACCACTACAACTAATGCCAACGGCCTTTATTTATTTGACCCAATTACCGTTATTAATCCATTGATACAAATAGATACAACAGGATTAAATCTCAATTTGAATGGTGGATTATTTGAAGCAAACGTAAATTTCTTAACGTGTATCGAAGATAAGTCACAAGATTTCCCATTGATAAAAACTTGTACAACGATAGAAATTTCTGAAACAGTTATGGTTTGCAGTGGCTTAACAACTACTATTAATGGCATAGTACTAGCTGAAGGAGATACGTGGCCCTTTATGGATACGAATGCTCTAGGCTGTGATTCTATAACTAATGTTTTAGTCCAAGCCTATCCCACTCCACAACTTAATCTTCAACCACAGGCTACTTGTATGGGACAAGATAATGGTCAATTGGAAATAAGTATCATAAGTGGAGGTTTAATGCAATTTACAATTGATACTTCAACAACACTATCACCAGATCTAACCTACATTAATATTTCAGCTGGTATGCATACACTTTGGTTATTTGACGTAAATGGGTGTTCTTCTTCTTTTGCTTTTGAAATTATTGAAGAAGCAACGCCAGATATGACTTCTATAATCCAGAAGCCGTGTGATGGAGGTGATAATGGATCAGTACAAATATCCCCTCTTATAAGTGGTAATTACGAATACTCCTTAGATGGAGTCACATTCAGCCCAAATAACTATTTCGACGGATTGAGTGATGGAATAATAAATATATACGCTATAGATAATGCAACTGGATGTATAAATGAATATCCTATGGAAATAGAGTCAAATCCGGCTCCTGAAATAGACTTAATTCCAGCTAGTACTTGTGCTGGCATGATGGATGGGAGTATTACTATCTCCCCTGTTTCATCTGGTAATTACCAATACTCTATGGATGGACTTACATTTGGAGATGATCAATACTTTGGATCACTTGCACCTGGATCGCAAACAGTCTATATCAAAGAGGATGGAGAATGTGTACAAATAATGTCAATCAACATTGGCGAGGAACCACAACCAATTGTAACTTTCGATACAGAAGATGCATGCGTAGGTATTGCTAATGGACAAATAATGATCAATAGTACTTTTCAGAATCTAGAATATTCGTTGGATCAATTAACTTATATAAACGATAGTACACTAACAGATCTGCCTGCAGGAATATATGAGATTTTCGTTAGAGGTGATGACGACTGTGTCCATCCATATGATGTAGAGATAGAAGAATCCCCTGATATGGATGTTGACTTCGAAGATCCGTTGATGGATTGTACGGTTACAGAAGTAACACTAGCTCCTTCTGTTTCGAATGAAGTTGGTGATGTTACATATTTTTGGGCAGATGGATCAGAATCGCAATCGCTTACGACTGCAACTAATGGCATATACGACGTAGAAATAAGTGATAAGTGTACAACTAGGTCATACAGTTACAATGTAGAACTAGAAGAAATAATAGCTGAGCAACCCGTCTACTTTCCCAATATATTTTCACCTAATTCTAATGGTGTAAATAATTGTTTTGTGCCAGTGCTCAGCCCCGAAACACAAATAATCAGTTATAAACTAACCATTTTTGATAGATGGGGAAACAAGTACTTCCAGACTACAGATCTAATGGATTGTTGGGATGGAACATACAATAATAAAAATGTAAGAGCTGGAGTATTTGTATACTTGATGGAGTTAGAGTACACCTATTGTGTAGATGTAAAGAGCCTGAAGAAGTATGGAGACGTAACAGTTTTAGAATGATGAAATAATAAAAATACCTTACAATACAACATTTAACCTTCCTCCTTGATTCAAGAGTCAATGAGGAAGGTTTTTTAGTTTGAGAGCAGATGTTTTATTTATATATGTAAAATATTCGTCATTTGTAAAGTAAATTTATTTTGAGGAGAAACATTTTCATATATTGTTTACATAATAAAAACCTTACACTTTTTTAATACGATAGCCTCCTATGAAATTTACAATTATACTTCTTTTATTATTGACTTCTTTTACCATAAAAGCGCAATGTCCAACTGAGGAAATATTCATAACCTCACAAGATGAAATGAATCAATTTTCGATTGACTATCCTGATTGTACTGAATTAGAAACAAGCATTTTCATTTCTGGAAATGTAACTAGTCTTTATGAATTAATAAATCTGAATTCCATAAGTGGCTCCTTTTCTATAGATGGATGTCCAGATTTAACTTCCATGGATGGTCTTGACAATTTGAAAGAATTGTCAAATGGGTATTTAAAAATTTCAAATAATGCCCTTTTAGCAAATCTGACAGGTCTGCAACAGCTCAAAATAACTAATGCTGATTTAATTATAGAAAACAATCCTATTTTAACTTTTTGCAAATATGATTTCATCTGTGATGCAATAAATCTACTTTCAGAAATAGAAGTAACAATCCAAAATAATGGACAAGAATGCAACAGCATTGAAGCAAGTCAAATAATCTGTAATTTCAATTTTATTATAGATCCATTTGCAAGTATAAAGGGGACATTATCTAATGACTACACCGTAGATTTGAAATACTTTACTAGTAACCTAACCAATCTGAAATACAAAGTTGAACACACCATAAATTTATCTACACCTTTTAATATAATAGATTCTCTAAATTACATAGAGATTGATAATGGACTTAAATATTTTGAATACTCTCATCTAAATCCAAGTCTAGGTGAAAACTTTTATCGTATTACGTCAACTACGAATAATGTATCTCAATCTTTTAGTAATGTGGTAAGAGTTTTTGCTACCACAAACAGTAAACCAGTATTGATATATCCTAATCCTGCCATTGATAAAATAAAAGTTGCAGGCCCTTCAGATGGCTCATTTACAATATGCGATTCAAGGGGTGCAATTAAATATCGTGACATTCTCGCCCCCAATAAAACAATAGACCTATCATCTTTAGAATCTGGCTTATTTTTTATCTATTTTGAAAATGGTATGGCATCGAAGTTTGTGAAAATATAAGATGAATATAAAATCTTGTTTTGAGTCTCACCATTCTTTCTTTTTTATATTTACTATTAATTAATTAAACTTAACTCCAGTTCCAACAACCCAACTACAATGCAAATCGCTTTCGCATCAGCTCTTGGTAAAACCTTCCAAGTTTGCGATAGATGTACTTCCACTTACTGCCCAATATTATTATTGTCCAATGAATTAGTAATAATCTACTAGTCTGTTCTTCTCAGACGTTAGACCACCTTTATTCTCATCTGAATCAACTCTGCATGTCGGATTAAAATTTATAATCTCTTTGAGAATAAAATTAAATATATAATCTAATCAGATTGTATCATTAAATTAAGAATTTGACAGTGACAGTTCTCCATCTGAATAAGAAGAGTACATCTTAGAGCACGTAATGTAGCTGTAAATAGATTTCATACATTTAGTATTTCGCATAAAAAAAGACCGCCTAACTTAATAGACGGTCTTCAAAATAGTAATTTAGATATTACTTAATATCATTATTTTATGACAACAAATTTCTCAAGCGATCTTCCGCTATCGTTACCGAATTCTAGGTAATAGACGCCAGAAGGCAAGTCACTTACATTAAAGCTTGTATTGATATCTTTTGTCGTATGATTCTGTATTGTTATCACTTTACCGAATGAATCTATTACTCTTATTTGAGTAGCTTGAGCATCATTCAAGCTAACTGTTACATTTAAGTAATTGTTAGCTGGTATTGGATATACAGATAATGAAGTTACAAAATCAAGCTCTCCGATATTTGTCGTTGTTTCTACTACAAATGGTCCAAATTCAATCTTACATCCATTCTCATCAGTCACGTTTACATAGTATTCACCAGCTGTTAGTCCAGATATTGTTTGTGTAGTTTCACCAGTATTCCATTCGTATGATAATACTCCAGTTCCACCATCAACTTCAATCATTATACTACCATTAGCATCACTGTTTGTTTCGTCAGTAATTTCTATTAGTGTCTGCTCTATAGCTGTTGGTTCTGCAATTGTGTAAGAAGCAGACTTTTCATAGCCGTAGTTATCATTCAATACCATACTATACTCTCCAGCTTCTAATCCAGAGATATCTAAATCTGTAGCTGTATATCCATTGGGTCCAACCCATGAGATTGTATAATCAGGTTCTCCACCAGACGGCAATACTGTGATAGATCCTTCTCCCCCACTGTTACATAATTCATCAGCTTTAGAAGCTTCAAACTTCAACTCTGACACAAAATATACATCTTCACAATGCGTATCTTCTCCACAGTCATTTACAACAGTAAGACATACTTCATATGTACCTGTTTCATCGAATACCACGTCCTCATTCGTCCCGGTAGCTCCAAAACTCCATGAATAAGAAGATGGATCACCTGTAGAATTACTTTCCACAGTCAATACACCATCCGTTAATGTAGATGTAAATACAGATTCTGGATTGATAATAATTTCATCTACTGTTACAGAAGATACTGTAGTACATCCATTTAATATATTTTGGACTGTTAAAGTATACATACCAGGAATAGATACGTCTACTGATAGGTCAGTATTATTGATTACATCGCCTTCAGGTGAAGTCCATGAGATACTAAAATCATTAGCATCTCCATCTAGGTCAGCATCAATAGTTACTAAGGGTATAGTACAAGTAATAGCATTAGGCTGACCAATTGATACCTGAGGTAGATCAGCTGATAATGAAACTATTGACATAGCTGATGCTTCACAGCCGTTTGCCCCGATTGCCTTAGCAACATAATCTCCAGCCATTGAAACGGTGATACATGTTGCCTCAACTTCACCTTCAGGTGTTGTCCAAGTTACGGTTGAGTTTGCGTCTACATCTGCACACAATTCAGCTTCAGTGACCGAACAATCAAGCTCAATATCAGAAACAGTAATTGCTGGTAATGCATTATCCACAGACACCTCTATAGTTTCTGTTGAAGTACAACCATTCGTAGTATTTGTAGTAAGCAAAGTATATGTACCTGCAGCATCAATATTTGCCATGGTTGTCGTTGCACCACTTATTATATTACCATCATCAGTACTCCAAGCATAAGTTATATTGTCACCTTCTGTAGATCCTGAACCGTCCAGAGTTGTAGTGGATGTAGAACAATCTAAAATTTCTGCAGTAGCTATTTCAGTGCTTGGTGCATTCAAGTCAGCTTCAACATCAACTGATACTTCTGTTACACAACCTGTGTTCGTATTCGTTACAGCTAATGTGTATGTTCCGGCAGATCCAACAACTGCATTTAATTCATCACCTCCAGATGCAATAGTCCCATCTGCAGAAGTCCATTCGTATTCAAACTCATCACCCTCTGAAGACCCCGAACCTAATAATGTAACTTCTGTCGTATTACAATCAATCATTTCTGGAGCATCAGCTGCTGCCTCTGGTCCTTCAGTAGCATTTATAGTAAATGCTTTTTGATCCACACAACCATTATCATCTGTGACTGTCATCATATAGTCACCTGGAGCTACATCACTAAATGTTCCAGTGTAATTAGGTCCATCGCCAAAATCGAACTGCCAAGGAGCCGTTCCTCCTGACGCGAATGAAACAATAGAACCGTCTTCAGCTCCACAGCTAGCATCTTCAGGAAGATTAGTAACAGACAGCGGATCAGGTTGAGAGATAACATAACTTTCTGATGTAGTACATCCTTGAGAATCAGTTAAAAGTACTGTGTATGTTCCCATTGGAAGATTACCAATAGTAGAACCTGTTGCTCCATTACTCCACATGTATTGATATCCGCCATTTCCTCCAGATGCGTCTATAAATATTGCACCATTACTTTCATTAAAGCAACTTACATCTTCGCTTCCTATAAATTCACAAGTCAAAGGTTCTGATGGTCCACTAAGTACGATTGTTTCTTCTAATGAATACCCGTTATCATCAGTAGCAGTTACCGTATATGAACCTGCTGACAGGCCATCAATTGTTTGACCAAAATCACCATTACTCCATGAATATGTGATATCGCCCGCCCCGTTTGTTGCTGACATTTGGATTGATCCTTCGCCTGGGCATAGCGCATCATTGAATGTTGATGATATCTCCATTTCGAAAGATTCGAAGAACCAACTATCCCAAGTATTAATATTTGTTTCTTGTCCTACTTCAAACACACCATTGTTTCCATTTGCCGATATTGCATATACTGTTGGAAAATAGCCTACTTGATAATCACTATCCATATTATTAGCATTTCCTGCCATAAGATCAATAAATGGGAAATCATGTCCTGTAACCCAATCTCCTTGAGTACTTCCATTACATCCTGTCGGCCCATATAAACAGGCTGTATTTGTGGATTGATCAGCTTCTATATAAAAGACTCTAATTTGATCTGTACCGTTTGGTCCATATATATCATACAACGATTCCATGGTCCCTGTATTATGAAAATTCCAACATGGTCCACACCATACAGCTGAAAATTCTAAAACGACATGTTTACCTGAAGCTAAAATGTCAGACATATCATGTTGGACTCCATTTAAATCTGTAGCAGTCCAATCTGGAGCCGAAGTACCTGCTGGTAGCTGTGCATTTGCACTAAAAGCAAAGCATAGTGAGAATAGAAAAATTAATTGTAGTTGAATTTTTTTCATAAGTAAAGTTTTGATTTGGTGAGTAGTTGTAACAAACATAAATCTACAAACATGACACCATATGATCAACAAAACGCAAAATATTTATAAAAATCAGTTTATTGTTTCGAAATATTAAGTATTGCAAAATATATGTAAAAAAAAAGGGCAAAAACGTTAATCTTTGCAAATAATGCACTGCATAATCAAATAAAAATAAAGCAAAATATGCTCATGCACGACATAAAACACAACTAAATTCTGATACAACACACCATATGAAACCAAATCACATTAGAAATTATCCTTATTTGAATAGAATTGTAAACTATAATAAACTTATATAAGCGTTTATCCAATAGTAAATCGTTCATTTGCAATTTAGATAACCAGAACTATGCAAGATTGGATTTATATTATTGATCTAGTAGGTACTTTTGTATTTGCAATAAGTGGTGTATTAACAGCAATCGATAAAAAGTTCGATGTTATGGGCTCCATAATAATAGGTATAGTAACTGCCGTCGGTGGAGGCACTTTAAGGGATTTATTAATCGGAGAGACTCCCGTTGGTTGGATGAAGGATTTTAACTACTTATATGTTATACTGTTTGCTGTAATCGTATCATATGCATATAAAAATCATATTTTAAAACTTAGAAAAGGAATGTTCTTCTTTGATACTCTTGGTATTGGACTTTTTACAATACTGGGGTTACAAAAAACTCTTGGTGTAGGATTATCAATCCCAATCGCATTGATGATGGGCGTAGTAACAGCTGCATTCGGAGGTGTTATTAGAGATGTTTTAACCAATGTGATCCCTCTTATATTTCGAAGAGAGATCTACGCAACGGCTTGTTTAGCTGGAGGAATCGTTTTTGTTGGACTAGAACAAATAAATCAATATGGAATCATTAATATGATCATGTCAATGCTCACCGTAATGATCATACGCTATGTTTCCGTAAAGAAAAAGTGGTCTCTGAACGTTGCAATAAGTCAAAATGAAAAATAATGGTCCAATCAACTACACCCAGATTCTAAAACTAAAAAACCTATAATTAGGTCTTATCTATTAAAGCAAGACACATAATTATAGGATATAATACTTAATAATTAACTAAATGCCTCTTGATATAGTATTGGAGCTGAATACTCATTTTTGAAAGCAACTTTTATAATGTCAAAAGCTGTTATTACTCCTTTAAGTTGATTTTCTTTATTTACAACTGGTATACTTTTAAATCTCTTATCAGCAAATAATTCAGCAGCCGTACCGATTTTGTCTTTAGGAGAGATCCTTAGAATATTAGTATTCATGACATCACTGACGTTCATATCTGCTATTGATGACTTAGTTTCATAATTTTTCCATAAATCATGCACAGTAACGAGACCTACAAGCATGCCGTCATCTACAACTGGTAATTGTTGAATTCCTTCATTGAGCATCTCGACAGAAAGCTCTCCTACATTTTTGTTTGAGGACGTAGTCCGTGGATTTTTCTCCATAATCGTCCTTACTTCATCATTCATCATAATCTCAGGTTTTTAGTTATAAAATAAAATTCTTCTAACAATATACATACAAGATGCTTTCAATCACACATTCGCTGCCTGACAAACTAATAATTTACAAAATAACACCAAACCCAAATAAAAAATAAATTTTTAAACAGCAAATAAACCCAATACATTATAGTGAAAATTACTTTTTTCTATTCGAACATAGAACTTAAACCGATAACAAAACCACGATCTAACAACCCACTGTCTCCATAAGACCAAACGTAATCTAGCCTAAAAAGACTAAACTTCCCAAGTTTCACATCAGAAATGCCAACTGCAACCTCGTAATAGTTTGATTCATCTTTTCTTATGAGGGCGTTACCACTGATTACAGTTTTCCATCCTAGTTTATTAACTAACGGAATAAGATCTAGTAAATATCCATCTAAGTTATGCTCATAAAACCCAGTGACATAATCACTGGTAGTAGAATAAGTATAATGTGGCATCATCTTAAAACCTGTCATATACCTTCCTCTCATGGTAACAAGGTTGATATTTGACATAAAGTGATGTTGGTCTATAAATTCCACATTCTTACTAGAAAGAAAAGTACTTGCAAATACGTTAAAGCTACTATAACCAAATAACTTATAATTAATTTTATCTTTTTTGATTCTTAGTGTCAACTTATCATAATCTGTATCTCCTAGCGCTATCCCTTTATCATACCTGAGCCAGATATCAGGCCACGATCCTGAATTTCTAATCCGAAACTTTGGGTAGGAACTATATTTCTGTCCTATCCTAAATCTGACATTCAAAGTGAATTTCAAATCATTATGTTGTTCAAAGAACAAGCCAGATGAATTAGGTTCTAATGGATGATTATTAGCATAGAATTCATCTTTTTTTCTAAAACTGTAATTCGAAGTATTTTCCAAACTTGCTCTATTGGAGTACACTAAACCAGATCTTAAAAAGATACCGTTGCCTACTTCTCGTTGATATTGTATACCTATATACTTCTTTCTAAAATACCGCGCTTGATTGTCTTTGTAAAATAACGATGTCCATGTATCGATCAATGCAGGGACAGGATTATTCTCATTCAATTGACGATTAGCATCTCCCACTCTAACTGACCAGTTTTCCCAATACATGGCATTCGTCCGAAGATTTATAAATGCTTCAGCTTTGATACGTTTATCACCAAATCCATAACCTAACTTAGATTCTATATTAAATCTTCTGTTTTCAGAACTGTCCAATTTTACATAATTCATTCCTAAGTTCAGAGAATGACCAGCAACTGGATTAAAATTATATGTTCCTAATGGAGAAGGAAACGTTAGATATCTTTTCCTATATGAATTATCGTTACTATATCCAAAAAATATATCTGAATAATTAAACTTATTATTAACTCTATCTACAGAATCTTTATACTCCTTGCTAGCCCAAACCTTTTTCAGAGAATCCTTCTTAATATAATTATATCGTTCTTCTTCGGTTAACCTTACTGGACGGACATTAGACCAAAATGAAGAATCTTGTTTGATAGCACTCTCGTCCATTCTAAATTCTTCGTTCCCGAAAAACGATTGATCAAAATCAGGATTAAAATTATAATCAGAGAATATATATGTGAATCCTCCACCAATCTTAAAGCCAAACGCTCCGATAGTAAAACTCATCGTTTGAGAAAACACCTGCCATTTATCCTCTAAGACTGGTAGATGGACTTGCTTAATTGTTATTGTTTCAAAAAATGGCTCTTTGATTGCCTTACCCGTAAATGACAACTCTAGTTCCTTAACATTCCACTTATCTTCAATAATGTATAATTCACCAAACATGGTAGGTCTAGCACTTGACTTAGGTATAACTTGAATTCTATTAATCATTCTACCATCCTGATCGATTTTAGTTTCTATCATCTTATACTTATAGAAAAGCATAGCATTATTGGCAAGTGGGTTAATAATTGATCTACTGAATTCATAATACTCTTCATATATATCATAGTTAGAACCCAGGAATCTATTGAAGTTATAAGAACCATCATCTTCCGCAACAATAGAAGAATACATTTCTTCTTTCAACAAATCTGGTTGATGAAATGATATAGTAGATTGTGATTCAGCTAGGTACACAATACCCTGCCCCGTCGTGTCGAGCATGCCCTCCATATCTCCAACCTCTTGTCCAAGTATTTTATCAGGTGCTTCGAGCATCTTGACCACTCCTTTTACATATAAATCAACTTGATACTTTTCTATTGACTCTTTGTGAGATTCCCTCGCTTTTATTGCCGCGCGTATTACTCTATAGGCTGGATCTTCTGCATCAGCCGAGACTATTATTTCTTGTATGGCAACACTAGATTCATTTAAGACTACATCTTTAGATAACTTATCAGTAATCGATATGACTTCTTTGCGTTCTTCGAACCCGATGTACTTATAAACAATAGTATGTTCTCCTGATTCAAGTTTGAGGGAATACTCACCTTCTATATTACTTACCGTACCTTTTGATGTACCTTGCTTATATACAGTTACAAATGACAAAGGCTCACCAGATTCATCATAGATAATACCAGATAATTGTGCATGTGAATAAGAAATAGAGAAAAGGAAAAGAATGAAAATTAAATATGTAATTCTATCTTGCATATAGGATATTATTGGGAGTTTAATCTCAGAAACAACGAACATCAGATGACAAATGTAACTTACTCTTTGGCAAAACTTTCAAATATTGAAGAAATAACTTCCTTGTTTAGAGGTACGATACAATCGGTGAATACAAAAGATTATTCTCCACAAGAAATAGAAGCTTGGTCAAAAGGAGCTGACAATATCGACAATTGGGTAAGAAGAATAGACGAACACTATTTCTTACTTGCTAAGATTCAAAATAAACTAGTTGGAATGGCATCAATAGATGATCATGGATACCTAGATGTAATCTATATACATCATCAACATCAAGGGCTAGGAGTCGCAAAATCATTATTGGCAAAAATGATAGAAAGAGCGAAGTCGTTAGGCCACACAGAAATTACTAGTGACGTTAGCATCACAGCAAAGCCATTCTTTCTCTATAAAGGATTCAAAATTGTAAATCCTCAACTTGTTCTTTGTCGTGGAGTCGTCCTAAGAAACTACAATGTAAAACTTAAACTACCGTAGTGTCTGCACACCTTCTTCAGGTGTCTGACACTTTTTAGTTAGTGTAACACAGAATTCAATTTTGTGTTAGCAAACACAAATTTCATCACACCAAATCAAATAAATTCTTCACCCCAATATTGCGTTCGACAGTAAATCCCTCAGCGTAGTCAGCATTAATATCTCTACCATATGCTCTATTCTTTGCACGATTATATTCTAAGAAATCCTTTCCAGAAATAGGCGTTTTAGGGCCCGTTGCATTCTCATCGTAGAATTGCGTTTTATAAGCAAGTATGCTTTCTATTTTCGTATCCATGAATGGCGTGATGTCTACAACGAAATCCGCTTTCAAATTCCTATCCTGAATATAGTGGTAAACAACTTTTGGTCTCCATTTGTCTAAGCTATGACCATTTTCATCTACTTGCTCTATTCTCTGCAAACCAGAATAAAAACAAGCATCAGATATTAACTTCGAAGCTCTACCATGATCAGGATGTCTATCCGTTATAGCATTGGCAAGTACAATATCAGGTTGGTATTTTCGAATCGCCGCTGATATCTTCAATATGTTTTCTTTTGTATGTTGAAAAAACCCGTCCGCCATTCCTAGATTTTCTCTCGCAGATAGACCAAGGACTTTGGCTGCATTTTGAGACTCTACCAATCTAATCGGCCCACTACCTCTTGTTCCTAACTCTCCATGAGTCAAATCTACTGCCGCTACTGAATATCCCAAATCGATATGTTTCAAAATTGTACCTGCACATCCTAACTCAATATCATCTGGATGAACTCCTATCGCTAAAATATCTACTTTCATTTATTTAAAATTTATTTATTGCTAGAAAACCAACGATTTAAGTTTAAATGTATTTTCCATATTTAATCATTTTTACCCATTTGACTGTTTCCCGCATTTCTTTTTGACTTTTTTCCCGCATTTCTCTTTGACTGTTTTCCCGCATTTCTTTGAAATGCTACAAAAGCCAGTCAATGAATGCTACAAAAGCCAGTCAATGAATGCTACAAAAGCCAATCAATTTCTCCAAAATGTATTTAAAGTCAGTAAACGGAGTTTCACAAAACGTCCTTCAATATATATTTAATTATTCTTTTTGTCAGCAAATCTGGAGCATCTATACCTCGTACACGAATATCTGCCTTTGAGTATTGCTCTTCACGCACTCGCAAAGTTAATTTCACAAAAGACAACAGATCTTTAAGTGACTTGTCGTGTAATAACGGTCTTTGAGTATCATTTATTAATCTCCTAACCAGTTCTTTACTTCCAACCTTGAGATATACGGATAAAGATTTTGATTTTATAATATCCATACTATTATGAAAGCACGGAGCTCCTCCTCCTGTTGATATAATTACTTTATTAGACTTTGCCAAAACATCAGACAAAGCTATTGATTCCAATTTACGAAATTCGTCTTCTCCTTTGTCTGCAAAGATTTCTTTGATCGAACATTTTTGTTCTTTCTCTATATATGAATCCATGTCAATGAAGTCCATATCCAAGGCACTTGCCAATAATTTACCAACAGTAGTCTTGCCACTGCCCATAAATCCTATCAATACTATATGTGATCTGATACCTTTCATCTCTAAACAAAAACTATATTTGCGCAATAAACAAAAAAAAAAACAATGCTATACATATTATTACAAGCTGACGGAGGAAGTTTATTAAGTCAAATGCCTCTTTTTGCCATCATGATTGCAATCTTTTACTTCTTTTTTATTAGACCTACTACAAAGAAACAAAAGGAACAAGAGACATTTCTTACATATCTTGAAAAAGGTAAAGAAGTAGTAACTGCAAGCGGTCTTATCGGTAAGATCACCAAAATGGACGACAAAGAAATCACACTTCAAGTAAGTGAAAAAACTTTCGTTCGTATGACTAAAGGTTCAGTTTCTAACGAATTGACAGCGGCTTTTCATAAAGTAGAGGAGAAGAAATAATAAATATTTTATTTGTTGTACTCGTGACTTTAGTCACGTGTCTCTCACTCTCGTTAACTTTGCGTTTGCTATTCTAAAACTAGCATGATGTGAGCATTACCTAAATGGGTTCACGAAGCTAAAGCATCGAGTACATTACCGCTCTATCAATTTTACTGCTTTTGTGATTTTAATCGCGTATGGCTTTTTCATATATTTACTTTAACAAGACATCAACTACATGAGGTCAGGAACCTAAAGTATCGCTGCACACTTTTTAGATTATAACTCTTTCCGAATCACAACCGGCAAATCCTTCACTGCCATTCTCACTGTCTGTCTAATCGTCTCTTCAAACAAGACTATTTTACCGACTTTCATTCTATCTACAGTGGCATCATCATAGTGACGAACAGTTATCAATTCCAAATCATCATCTTTGACAATCGTATATTTATCAGATAGATCTTTGATGAACATTGCTATCTTCTTTTGGTCGTTTTGTACAGCTACAGAAAAACTGATGGCCGTATTGCGCATCATGTTTACCTTCAATCTATAATGATTCAGTTTTGCAAATATCTCACTTAAGTGCTCTTCCGCTACAAATGAGAAATCATTGGTAGATATATGTATCAGAGACTGATTTGCTTCAATAACAATCACGGGAGGATAGACGGTATCCACATCGGATGTAATCAGTGTACCCATAGATTCTGGATCATTATAAGGGCGAACATATAATGGAATATTTTTATTCTGGAGTGGTTTGATCGTTTTTGGATGAATCACCTTAGCACCAAAGTAAGTCATCTCGATAGCTTCACGATAAGATAGACGATCAATCTTCGTTACATTTTCAAATAATCGTGGATCAGCTGTTAATATTCCTGGAACATCTTTCCAGATACTTAGACTCTGCGCATCTAGGCAATAGCTAAAAATACCCGCAGAATAATCAGATCCTTCTCTTCCAAGAGTGGTATTAAAATTTTCAGTACTACAACCAATGAATCCTTGCGTGATAACTACATCATATGTTTTCAACAGTTCAATTACTTTGCTGTCCATCCTAGCTTGCGTATCTGCCCAAATCACCTTAGCCTCCCTATAAGTATTATCTGTGATAATTATATCTCTTACATCAAGCCATGCGACATTCAATCCTTCTTTGACAGCTTTATGGTAAAGTATTTTAGATGACACCAACTCTCCAACTGATACGATCTGATCATAAATATAATTGAACTCATCCTGAACCTCATCCTCAATCATCCAGTCTATCTCAACAAATGTATCACTCAAATCAGCGAATGACTCTTCATTGAGAATACCCAAACCATCCATAATCTTGATATGCTCATCTTTTATACTTTGCAATAATTGATCAGCGTCTCCTTTTTGATTAAAGTAAGATTTCACGACCTCTTCTAGCGCGTTTGTTGTTTTACCGGTAGCTGAAACTACGGTTAAAATTTTTTCTCCTTTATGCGCTTCTAATATATTTAGAACATTAGATACTCCTTCATTATTCTTTACTGAAGCACCACCAAACTTAAAAACTTTCAAATCCATGAAATCTGATTATTATTTATAAAAAATGCAAGATACTGAGTCCATATTTGGAACAGCCCAATTTGTAGAAGGTTTTCATTAGAAAATTAACTAAATCTATGAACCATTCAACAATTTGGTGAAATATTCTATTCTAAAAATAGTTTATTGTCAAATTAGAATTATAACAACAAAAAGTCTAAACATTGACCATTTCACATAGTTGGAATGAGATAATATTTATACATTCGCAATCTGAATATAACTAAATGGAATCAAATATATCAAATGCCTTTCTACTCTTAGGTATAGGAATGGTAACTGTTTTTATTGTTTTGTTGCTTGTGGTACTATGCGGGACATTATTGATCAAGCTAGTCAATAAATATGCACCAGAACCAATAAAGAGATCAAAACTAGTAAAACCCCTTATCTCGAACAAAGAGATAGCAGTGATGACTGCCGTCGTAGAACATATAACTTTGGGTAAGGGTAAGATAGAATCTATTGAGAAAATTTAGAAAAGAACCCAACCATTGAATACCGAGATATTCATATCTCAAATGTTGATGAAAATCAACTGCAAAATTGATTAATAAAGGAAGTCGAAAGGAAGAGCGACTTCGAAGAATATAAGACTGATGAAAGAAATAAAATTAGCTCTAGTATATAGAGACATGTGGCAGGCAGCTGGAAAGTATGTACCAACTGTAGATATGCTCACAAAAGTTGCTCAACCGATTATTGACATGGGATGTTTTGCCAGAGTAGAAACTAACGGTGGAGGATTCGAGCAAGTAAATCTTCTTTTTGGAGAAAATCCAAATGTAGCAGTAAGAAAATGGACTCAACCATTTAACGATGCTGGTATTCAAACTCAAATGTTAGAAAGAGGACTGAACGGAATCCGTATGAGTCCAGTGCCAAAGGATGTGAGGAAACTCATGTTCAAAGTCAAAAAGCTACAGGGAACAGATATATCTAGATCATTTGATGGTTTGAATAATCCACAAAACCTAGAACTTTCATTTCAATATGCCAAGGAAGGTGGAATGATTGCTCAAGGAGCATTAAGTGTAACGCACTCTCCTATTCATACAATCGAATATTACATCAATCTTGCAGACCAATATATCGAAAGAGGTGCAGAAGAGATCTGTATCAAAGATATGGCAGGTATAGGCCGACCAGTATCTATTGGTAAAATTATAAAAGGGATTCGAGATCGTCATCCAGATATCATCATACAATATCATGGTCACTCAACTCCAGGGTTTTCAATTGCCACTTCATTAGAAGCAGCAAGAAACGGAGCGAATATCATAGATGTAGGAATGGAACCTCTATCATGGGGAACTGGCCATGCTGATTTATTGACTGTACACGAAATGTTGAAAGATGCAGGATTTAGTCTTCCAGATATCGACATGAAAGCTTACATGCATGTGAGAAGCTTGACACAATCATTCATGGATGATTTCTTAGGCGAATATATCAATCCAAAGAACAGATATATGAATTCACTATTGATCGGTCCAGGATTACCAGGTGGTATGATGGGTTCATTGATGGCGGATCTAGAGAATAATGTAAAGAGTCTAAACAAATGGCTCACTAAGAATAACAAACCAAACGTAGATCAAGAAGAACTTCTACTTGGTTTATTTGACGAAGTAAAAATAGTATGGCCTAAGTTAGGTTACCCACCACTCGTTACTCCATTCAGTCAATATGTGAAGAATGTTTCACTAATGAATGTGATCAACAAGTACAAGGGTAAAAAGAGATTTGCCATGATCGATGAGAATACATGGGGAATGATCCTCGGTAAGTCTGGTCAATTATTAGGTGATCTAGATCCAGAAATCTTAAAAATGGCTTCTGATCAAAAAAGAGAATTCTATACCGGAAATCCTCAAGATCTATATCCTGATGAATTGGATATCTACAGAAAAAAGATGGATGAAAAAGGTTGGTCATATGGTCAAGATGATGAAGAATTATTAGAATATGCAATGCATCCACCTCAATACGAAGCACTGAAGTCTGGTGAAGCTAAGAAGAAATTCGAAGCCGACATTGCAGAGAGAAGAGCTAAAAAATCAGCTGGTTCAGCACCTGCAGTTGTAGCGCCACTAGCCGCTGCATCATCAGCGAACCCAATGCCAAAAGAGCTTAACCTTAACGTAAATGGTGAGAAGTATAACGTTCGTATCAGCTATCCAAACGAGGCTGCACAGGACAATACTTCAATAGCTGCGACTCCTACACAGTCGTTCGTACTTCCTGCACCAGCTAATGATGCAAATGCAAAATACATCATAGCTCCACTAGAAGGAAAATTCTACCTTACTAAAGAGACATCCGAAAAAGGGAAGAAGGTAGGCGACGTGGTCAAAGAAGGTGAAACGGTAGCTTATATCGAGGCCATGAAAGTAATCAATGCAATCGCAGCTGATGTAAGCGGGACGATCGCAGAGATTATGGTTAAACATGGCGACGAAATTGAAGAGGATGATCAGATATTCAAGATAGTATAATATGGAGGTATTAAATAAACTGTATGAAATGACGGCGTTTGGAGACTTGTTCTCTTCTCCTCTTACTATTTTCATGCTTTTTTTGGCCTTTTTTCTATTGTACTTAGGTATAAAGAAAAAGTATGAGCCACTATTGTTAGTTCCAATCGCTTTTGGAGTATTAATGGCTAATTTCCCTGGCGGAGACATGGCAGTAATTCAAGCAACTGAAGAAAATAACATTGCCCACTTAACAATCCTAGAAATCGCAAAGGAGTACGGTATAATGAATATGCTATACTACATGTTGATCAAAACAGGTTTATTACCTCCTTTGATTTTCCTTGGTGTAGGTGCGATGACAGATTTCGGCCCAATGCTTAGGAATCTACGTTTAGCGTTCTTTGGAGCGGCAGCACAGATTGGAATATTCTCTGTTTTGATCACCGCCGTATGGATGGGTTATGATCTCAAAGAAGCCGCAGCATTAGGAATTATTGGTGGTGCAGATGGTCCTACGGCTATTTATACTGCAATCAAATTAGCACCCCATTTATTGGGACCTATCGCTATTGCTGCTTATTCTTATATGGCTCTTGTACCTGTGATCATTCCATTGGTAGTGAAGTACTCTGTTACTAAAAAGGAGCTAGCCATCAACATGAAAGAACAGGATAAGCTCTACCCTAGTAAAACAAAAATCAAGGACCTAAAAACACTGAAAATTATATTCCCAATAGCACTGGCAACAATGGTATCACTTCTAGTCCCATCATCTGTGCCTTTAGTTGGGATGTTACTATTTGGTAATCTGATCAAAGAAATTGGTACTGATACCTCTCGGTTGGCTCATGCGGCAAGTGAGACAATTATGAATACGGCTACGATTTTCTTAGGTCTTACAGTTGGTGCAACTATGACAGCAGAGTCATTCTTAAATAAGGATACATTGTTTATCATTGCAGGAGGTTTTGTGGCGTTCGCAATATCTATTCTCGGTGGTATAATGGCCGTAAAAGTCTACAACTTATTCAATAAAAAGAAGATCAATCCATTAATCGGAGCAACTGGACTTAGTGCAGTGCCTATGGCATCGAGAGTCGCCAATGAGATCGCTCTAAAAATAGATCCGAAGAATCATATTCTTCAATATGCTATGAGTAGTAATATCTCTGGAGTGATTGGTTCGGCTGTTGCAGCTGGGGTTTTGATTTCGTTTTTGAGTTGATTCAAGAAAAGTTAGCTATTTGCTTTCACTATGCGTAAACATAAATCCTAATCTAATAACGGGCTCACCGATCGCAATCGCTCAATGATCCTACTTTTTCACAGTAATTTAGTAAAATGACAGATCAAGAAAAATTATATGAAACACTAGGGGAACTATTATATGTAGTTGCGAAGGCTGATGGAGTTATACAAGATGAAGAAAGAGAAGCAATCCAAGAATTGCTTAAAGGTCATTCTTGGGCGAAGGATATCCAATGGTCGTTTAATTATGAAGAAACTAAGCAAACTTCAATTGAAGAGTTATATGATAAAGTTATTATTGCCTGTCATAGAATTGGCCCATCTATCCAATATGATGAATTCATAAAATCTATGAATACAATTGCAGCCGCATCAAACGGTATAGATAAAAATGAAGACGGGATTATCAAATCATTCTCATCTGATCTAATAGCTAGATTTAGTAAGGATATTGAGAAGCTAAATGATTAAAATTTAGTTCTTGTTACTACTAAATCTTCTTATTATAAAATCACAAACGGACTTTCATACTTTACAAAAGAACTTCCATTAATCGCTATACTATCGACTGCAATTCGGTAGCATCCTTCATCTAATTGCATAAATTTGAAATCTAAAGTATAAAAGTCAGAATCACTTAATTTCAAGAAATAGGAAGTTTCAACGCTTCCAAGTATCTCTAAGGATAGCAACGTATCTGAATTAATTGAATTTGATAATTTAGTTTTGTACAACTCTCTAAATACATCAGGGTTATTGTATTCAATGCTATCAAAGCTATATATTGACTGATCACCAAAGAGTAAATCATCTCCTGAAGCATCCAAAACTTGAACCTGATAAGTATAGATAGGATCAAGAAGTATACAAGGATCATCTTTACAACTACAAATGACCAAAATTAAAAATAGTGCGCATTTATTCATCATTCTTTTTTAACCTAAACAAGCAATGATCAATATTATTTGAGCAAAGTAATAGTTTCATTTAAAACTGGAACATTAATAGCTCCATTGACAGAGACACTATCCAATCTATACCAGCTACAACATTCGTCTTCGATGTATTCACTTATAAAACTTAGTGTATCTGTATCTTCCTCATTCAGTTTTAAAAACATCAAATCTGGTGCTATATTAGACCAACACGTGATAGGAAAAGAATCGTTAGCTACTGAACTTCTTCTATATAATTGACCATCTATCCGTTGACCATCAATTAAACTTGTTAAGGACATTTCATCTATTTGATATAAACTATCAGATTCAACCAATAATGTATTTCCTGTTGATATATCATCTATTCTAATATCAAAACTTACGCCCAGAGGACAATCAACTAGATGACAATCATTACACGAAAAAAAAATAACAATAAAAACAAAAAGAAATGAAGTTAATCTATAAATCATAATAATTAGTTTTGATTTTCATTTAGTAAAACGTAAAAACATAACCATACGCTTGGTTGTAACATTACATTTCTACTTTTAATAAACCTCCTAAAATCAAAAATGGCAACCCAATTTTCATTGAGTCGCCATTTAATATTTTCCGAATTCATTCCACTATGGAAATACTCCTAATGTCATATAATCATTCGCCACTTTATTAAGAGCTGTAACAAACGCCGCAGTTCTATAGTCCGTAATTTTCTTCTTCTTTTTAAGTGTGTCATGGATTTGATAGAATGAGTTTACCATCGTCTCTTCAAGACCTGATCTTACTAAATCTACTTCATCAGCACCTCTTGCTATTTGAGCTTTTTCTCTTGCTGTCAATGTCTTCCCCGTTAATCTCTCAACAGTATTGATCATATCCATATTCTTATTCTGATTGAATCTCTTTTCCATTCTTCCGAATCTCATGTGAGATAAATTTTTCAACCATTCAAAATAAGAAACTGTTACACCGCCAGCATTCAAGTACATATCTGGTATTATTACGATTCCTTTTTTCAAGAGAATATCTTCTGCATCAGAAGTGATCGGTCCATTTGCCGCTTCACCAATTATCTTAGCTTTTACAGATTTTGCATTATCCTTTCTAATCTGAGACTCTAAAGCCGCGGGTAGTAAGATATCACATTCTATTTTGATCCAATCCTTTGGGTTATCCAATGTTGTTGAATCAGGAAATCCAAGAATAGAACCTGTTGATTTTCTGAATGCAATCAATGATGGAATATCAAGACCATCTTTATTCATGATTGTACCCTCCATCTCAGCTACGGCGATTATTTTCACACCACCTTCTTCCTGTGAAATAAGACCTGCATAAGATCCTACATTTCCAAGACCTTGGATAACCATAGTTTTACCTTCGATTCCAGGAGAAAGACCTAGTTTCTTCATTTCAGATTTCTGATCACAATATTCTCTAAGACCATAAAATACTCCTCTACCTGTTGCTTCCGTTCTTCCACGTATACCATTCTGGTTCACTGGCTTACCAGTTACACAACCTGCAGAATCTATTTCAGATCCTCCTTTAAACGTTTGGTATGTATCAAGTATCCAAGCCATTTCTCTTTCTCCTGTTCCATAATCTGGAGCTGGTACATCTACAGAAGGTCCTATGAAGTTCTTACGAATCAACTCCACAGTATATCGTCTAGTAATTCTCTCCAATTGCGCTGGAGTATAAGACCTAGGACTTACTTTCACACCACCTTTTGCACCACCAAATGGCACATCAACAATAGCACACTTATAAGTCATAAGTGCTGCCAAAGCCATCACTTCATCTTGATTTACGTGGCTAGAGAATCTAATACCACCTTTAGTCGGAGATCTGTGATGACTGTGTTGTACACGATATGCTTCTATCACTTCATAGCCACTCCCTATTTTCACAGGGAAACGCATCTGATAGACTGCATTACATGCCTTAATTTGATCAGTCAAACCTTGTGGCAGACCAGTGTGTACCGCTGCTTTATCAAAGTTACGCTGTACACTTTCAAAAAAACTTGCTTGTTTACTGCTCATTATTTATTTGATTTTCAAGTTTGGTTAGCTTATTATCAATTCTATAAAGAAAAATAGCAATGCCTATAAGAACTACGACTATCACAGCAATTACAGAATAGATTTTGCCTGTAGATCTTAAAAAATCTACAGCTCCACTTTCTGCACTCAAGGTGGTAGAACTAGCTAGCATCAACACTGCTAATATTTTAATACTTTGTCGTTTCATCAATTACTATTTTATTAAAGTAAATAGTTTATTAATCGTTTTCTCATTTAAATACTAATCTAACAATTTTCGTTTTCAATTAGACAAAAAATGCACTATTACACTAAATTCATGGGGGTTAAAGTTCAAAAGAACAACTATTATTCACTGTAACCCTGCAATTTTATAGGTCTATTAAAAATCACTTCTTTTGTATTCAAAAAGCAATTTAAATAGCAATACAAAATTCGTTTAATTTTCTAATTAACCAACAAATTCATGATTATATTTTATCATTCTACGACATATCTTTCTTTATTATCATTCAGCTAACAATTTTAGTCGTATAAAACAAAAGAATAATATGTTATTCTAAGCTATCTAACATTCTAAGTGCTGTCTTATTATCGTAATTCAAATGTTATTGGTACTTCTTTTGGTTTGAGAGATACCATTGGGACTAGTTCAATATGTTCTAAGTCACATCTCAGTTTGTAAGATTTAACAATTTTCGCAATAGCGATTATCATCTCAAACATCGCGAAATGATTCCCAACACACATCCTCGGACCTGCTCCAAAAGGAAAGTATCTTCCTATCCGTTCACTCTTCCGTTCTGGATGAAATCTTTCAGGATTAAAAGATGATGAATCTTGCCAGAATTGGTCGTCTCGATGCAGTTCAAAAAGAGATAGAAGGATCATCGTTCCCGCAGGTATCTTATGTCCATCTACTTCATCATCATTAATTGCGACACGATCAACCAAATAAGCTGGAGGATAAAGCCGCATAGCTTCTTCGATACACTGCCGTGTGTATGTAAGATCCTTAAATACATTAGGAAGATTATCATCTCCAAAATCGAAATGGCTTACTTCATCAAATATTCGCTGTTGTATGACTTTGTCTTTTGCTATATGAAAAATCGTAAAACTCAAAGCATTAGCTGTAGTCTCATGCCCTGCCGTAAATAAGATCATAACCTCATCTAATAGTTGCCTATTAGACATCGGTTGGCCATCTTCATATCGTGCAGCGAGTAACATATCTAATAGGTCGTCCTCCTCTTTACCAGATGATTTTCTCTCTGCTACGAGTTCGTTTAATATTTCTCGTGCTTCATCACCCATGTTTATATGCCTTTTTAAGGATCCAGATAACCGAAACCACCATCTCAGATAAGGCTGTCTCACCTCTTTGATCAACATCTTTTGAGCTGTATTCGTTATTTCCTGAAGGCTTGCCATTCGTTGTCTAATATCTCCAGCGCTAAATAATCCTTTTGCAACCGCCTGAAATGCTAGATCTGACATCATTGGTAAAACATCAACTGTTTTTCCCGTATCAAAACGGTCAACTTCATACGCAACGGTATCTCTTATAATAGATAGTAATCCTTGAAGCTTTTTCCTACCAAAACCTGGCTGAATCATACGACGATGGATCAACCAATGTTCTCCATTAGTGGTCAATAATCCATGTCCTATATACTTAGCTAAATCAACAGTTTGAAATTTGGACTTTTGATAATTTTTATGATTTTTTTGAAGGACATGTTTGATCATATTTGAGCTTCTTGTCAGAATAAGATCTTCTCCATTCAATGAGTTAACAATAAATGAATCACCCAAATCTTCATATAAAGCACTATGAAAAATCAACGGGTTCTTGAAAATAGTAGGAAGATTCATCAGTACTCTCCAATTAGGAACCTTAGGTATTGGTTTGTCCATTCTTTCTTTGATTTTCGTTTATATTGTTGGATTATTTGCAAATACTCAAACAGGAATTAATAGCACAATCTATACAGCAAGGATATACACCTTAGTCTAAATCAATCACATACCAACCTTCATCTTCTATTTTTATATTTTGTCTCCGTCCAGTTTCTGTAGGTGAATAGTTCTTCTCCAAATAATCAAGTATTTTAACCTCATATTTACCTAAATCTTGTAAACCTTGTGTTTCCTGCATCCAATCAATCATCTGCGTCCAGCCCTCTCTAGTAGCCCGATTCTGTATAACTAACTTAGAAGAGTGACAGCTGGTACAAGATCTTCTTACTAAGTCAAAATTATTATCATAGACCATTCCTGTCTCTACATGAATTCCATTCTCTACTCTATTGGGATCCAGTTCATTGGCACTGCCGTTATAGGTCCTACTTACTATCTGTTTGGGTCTAGGTTCAAATGACTTATTTATACTATTCTGAAAACTGAAATAGATAATACAAATCAATACTGAACTCAATACAATCAATGCACTACTTTTAACTAAAATGAGTGCCTTAAACAATGATGAGGCGGAATGCTTCTCGAAAATAACAGGCTTCTTTTTCCTCATTATTTATTTACTTTTATAGCGATACGATGGCATGCATTATTCAGGTATCCCTTTGGGTTCCATCCAGGCAAAATCATCGGCTGTGAGATACCATTATCATCTGTCGCCTTAGCCCATACTTCATAATAACCTACTTTGGGGAATGAGACTGTAGTCTCAAAGTGCTGCCATGCATGTCTATTTACTGGACTAGTCATTTTACATGGTTTCCATGTTGCTCCAAAGTCTATTGAGTATTCTACTTTTGAAACGATGTTTTCCCCTGCCCAAGCATGGCCTCTAATTGGTAATTTATCATTTAGGGAGATCATACCACCAGTTTTGGGAAATGTGATTAACGATTTGACTGGCATCGATTCTATGATACACATATCTTCATCAGACACCTTAGTACCTGGCTCTACAGCATCACATGGAATTCTATAAGCTTGACCAACCATTTTAACACCATCATGAACTTTATTTCTAATCACAATCTTGTTGAGCCATTTACCAGAACAAGAAGCTGGCCAACCACCAAAAACCAAACGAAGTGGATGTCCATTCAGCATTGGAATATCTTCACCATTCATAGCCCAAGCGATCATGCTTTCATCTTCCATTGCCTTATTTATCGGTACACCTCTAGAGATTGGATCTTTATCAGGATTACCGCTCAAGTGGGTATCCGCTCCATAATATCCAATATAAACAGCATCTGATTTTACGCCTGCTTCTTCAAGCACATCCTTTAACCGAACTCCAGTCCATTCAGCGCATCCCACTGCGCCAAGACCCCATTGGTTGCCTTTTGCAGGTGGATTAAATTCTTTCCTACCATTACCACCGCACTCTAAGGTGAGCTGATACGTATATTGTTTAAATTTCGACTTCAACTCTGCTAAAGTAAATACGATCTCTTTCTTGGCAGACTCTCCACCAATTGTTAGTGTCCAATTATTAACATCAATCTTGACAGGCGGTACGCCATTATTTCTTACAAAGAACATCTCACCAGGTGTTATCTTATCATCGAGAAGATATGGTGGCGTCTCTGCATTAATTGGGCGATCATTCAGAATGGTCATTCGACCATCTTTACCTGGCAGTGATGCACTAAATTCCTCAAGACCAATGATGCTCATTCCAGTGGGTAGATTATGACCAAAAACTATATCAGTACCCAGCAGCATCGCGATGGATGTCAAAGCTGATTTTTTTAGAAATTGTCTTCGATTTGTCCCTATTGGGGCTTTTTGAGATATTTTGTTTTTCATAAGTCATGTATTCTACAACCAAGGTAGGAATTGTTTTTATTTTCTTTATTCTAAATTAAATATCGACTTTTATATTCAAAAGTAAAATTCATTATCAATCCTACCAATTTCACTAGCAAGCAAATATTGCAACTTTTTTTATATCATGAAATTTCAACCAAGTTACTAATAGTTTTTATTTCAATTTAAATTTCACTTTCTTACTTGCTGTATAATTTCCTATCGTTAAAATTGAGCTATGAATTATCGTTTTCTCTCTGCATTCTGTATCCTATCTATAATAATGGTTCTGTCATCTTGTTCGAAAAAAGCTGCATGGTCACCTCTTTTTAATGGTGAGAATTTATCAAACTTCGAAATTCTAAATGGTAACGCGGAATATATAATAGAAGATGACATGATCGTTGGTATAAGTAAACCTAATACGCCAAATACCTTCTTAGCAACAAAAAAGAAATACGGAGACTTCATCCTAGAATTTGAAGTATTAGCGGATACTAGTCTCAACTCTGGGGTTCAATTTCGATCTATATCTGATCCCAAAATCAAAGATGGACGAGTCCATGGGTACCAAGCTGAGATAGAATCTAGCTCTCGAAGTTGGGCAGGCGGAATATATGACGAAGGGAGAAGAGGTTGGCTCTACCCTCTTACGGAAAACATCAAAGGCCGAACGGCTTTTAAAATCAACAAATGGAATAAATACAGAATAGAAGCAATCGGTACTGAAATAAAAACGTGGATCAATGGTATACAATGTGCTAACTTGATCGACAATATGACTTCAGAAGGAATCATTGGACTCCAAGTCCATGAAATTTACAGAGAATGGCAAGATGGGAAATTGGTAAAATGGAAGAATCTTAGAATCCTTACTAAAGGTGTTGAAAATCATAGATGGCCTACAAAAGATTACGCGCCAATGATCAACACAAATAATAAAGGACTTTAATGAAGCATCACAACTACATATACACTCTCTTTTTCTTATTAATTCTTATTTTGATATCATCCTGTGCGACCGAGCCCAAGATCGACACAACTGAATTCACAATCCAAGATGGATATCAAATCGAACTTGTCGCAAATGAGCCGCTGTTAGATTCGCCAGTGGCTACCGTTCAAGATATACAAGGAAGACTCTGGGTTGTGGAAATGCCTGGATACATGAGAGATATTGATGGAAATGGAGAAGATATCAAAGATGGTCGTATTGTTATTCTAGAAGACACAAATGATGATGGGCGGATGGATAAACGAACAATTTTCCTCGATGGCTTACTCAATCCTAGAGCTGTAGCATTGGTCTATGGCGGTGTATTATATACAGACAGCACTGCACTTATATGGACGAGCATTGTGAATGATTTGCCAGCCAAAAAGGAATTAGTGGATTCTATATACGTAATAGGAGGTAATATAGAACATCAGCCTAATGGTTTATTTTACAATCTTGATAACTGGATATACAGTGCAAAATCTAATGCTCGATATAAAAAAAATGATAATAAATGGATCAAAGAAGCGACAACTTTCAGAGGTCAATGGGGCATCTGCTCTGATCATAATGGAAGACTTATTTACAATCACAACTCCGCTCCTGTTATAGGTGATAGAACAATGCCAAATGTGCTCATCAAAAATCAATTCCAAAAAATTGAAGACGGAACTGGTAGATACTACACAAAGGACATGAGCATTGATGCGGTCCAAGCAACGGCCGTAAATCGAGGATATGAAAATGGTGTCTTGGATAGTCTAGGAAAAGTAAAGAATTATACATCCGCTTGTGCCCCTCACTTATACTATGGAACTGGGCTTAAGGACAATGACTATTCTGATCTATTTGTCTGTGCCCCTGAAGCTAATTTAGTCTCAAAGTATGATATTGATCATATTAATCAAAAAGCGACAAAGGATAAAAGTCAAGCGTTTCTAGTTTCCACTGACGAATCATTTAGACCCGTGAATTTAATGACAGGATATGATGGATGTCTATACATCACTGACATTAGAAAAGGAATGATTCAACATACTGCATATATGTCGAGCTACCTTCGTGAAAAAATCCTCCAAAGCGGGCTCGAAAAAATCAATGGGAATGGCAGAGTATATCGTGTCACTGCAATATCTAAATCCAAGAATATTACTAACATCAAAAAAAGGATGAGCTCAGTCTCTGATAACATTTGGACGAACCTTTTCTTAGATAGTAATTACATGATCCGGTTGTTAGGCCAGCAAAAGTTAATACAAGAAAATGCAAGTTTCGAATCTCCGAATGAGTTTTTGCATAAGTTTAGCCAATACGCAATGGATTCCCCAAATACAATTCATGCACTTTGGACTTCAGATGAATTAGGACTATTGAATGCTAAGATGCTTTTAAATGATAATGCGAATCAATTTAGTCTCAAAACCTTGCCTGCAGTCGTGCCCCTATGGCGTAAGTATGATGAGAAATGGGTCGATAAAGCTGATCGTCAATTTATTGATTTGTATCGGGAGCAGTTAGAATTAAATGATCGAAATATAGATCTTTTAATTGCACCCAATTTAGCCACTATTCCACACTATTGGAAAGATTTAATTATGCTTGCAAGAAAGTACACTGACGATAAGCCAATGATCGAATCAATCATTTCTGGTATAACTGAAGAGGATGCATTTTTGAAAATGATTAGATCTGAAACTTCTCTAAGTTTGTTGAAATCACAATTACAAATAGTAATCGAAAATAGAGACAACAATAAAAACCAAGCACCTAAATTATATACTGTACCGTTCGATGATGATAGGACTAATGGTTTGAAGATATTCAAAGGTTACTGTGCATCATGCCATGGAATAGATGGACGAGGTCAAAAAAATGTTGCACCTTCACTTACTGAATCAAATATACTCGCTGGGCCAGAAAAGGAACTAGCCAGAATAATCTTGCATGGATACAAAAACAAAACTGACTTATATCAAATGCAAATGCCAGCATACATCAATGATCCTAATATGAGTAATAAGGACATATCTGATGTTATCAACTACTTACTCAGTACATATGCCAAGCGTTGGGGAGGAATTAAAGAAGAGGAAATTCAAAAAATAAGACTAGAAAAATAGAAGATGGAATTCAAATCATTCAAATTAGAAATAGAAGACTACGTAGCTCACTTGTCGTTTAACAGACCAGAAAAAGCAAACTCTCTGGATATAGCTTCATGGGAAGAAATGCAGTCTGCTTTCGAATACTTAGATAAAGAGCCTTCAGTGCGCGCTATCATCCTTTCTGGAGAAGGCAAACACTTCTGTGCCGGAATCGACTTGATGGCTTTGATGAGTGTCCAGAATCAATCGTCAAGTAGCTGTGAAGCACACAAAAGGGAAGATATAAAAACATTTATTCTAAAAATACAGAGAACAATTACATCAATTGAAAAATGTAGAAAGCCTGTATTGGCCGCTATACACAACGGATGTATTGGTGGTGGTGTAGATATCGTATCTGCGGCCGACATGAGATACTGTACTGAGGATGCATACTTCACTATCAAAGAAGTAGACTTAGGATTGGTTGCAGATATCGGAACACTGCAGAGACTACCTACCATCATAAACCCTGGCATCATGTCAGAATTAGCTTTTACAGGAAGAAATTTTTTCGGTCCCGAAGCTAAATCAATAGGAATGGTCAATCAGACATTTGCAACTAAAGAGGAAATGATCGAAGGTGTATCAAAGATAGCAAAGTCAATAGCTGAGAAATCACCATTGGTTATCCGTGGTATAAAAGAAATGTTGCTTTACAAGAGGGATCACACGGTGAATGACAGTCTAGATAATATGGCGAATTACAATGCTGCGATGTTACTGTCTAATGATTTAATGGAATCGTTTCAGGCACATATGGAGAAAAGGAAACCTGTATATAAAGAATGATTGATTTCCAAATCAGTACAGATCTTAAAATCTAATAAACTATTTCTATTTTCAAATACTTAAGCATAATCATCTTAGTACCTGATTCAAATTGAATACTAGCTACAGCTCTGTCATTTATTTCTAAGATTTGTCCAACCCCGAATTTTAAATGCTTAATCTTTGTTCCAACTTTAAGTTGAGCCATTACCTCTTTTGAGTTCTCCCGGCTTGTACTGGTCTTAGGACTGAATTTTGTTACCCAATCAGTTAATTCTAAAGGCAATGTTTGATTATCAGCAATTGCCTTATTTAACAGTCTGTATTGGTAATCATTAAGAATGTACATGCTTCCTTCATTCCCTCCATATGCTGGATAACATTGATAATTTGAATTAGACTTTGTCAAGAAATCATTTACTCTTGAGGCAAAATCTTCGACCGCTTTAAATTGTGACTTAGCTTCCGAAGATTCCGGCATTTGGTTGATTAATGATTCGTAGTTACAGACCATTCTTAATCCGCTTTCCATATCCTTCAGCTGAGACTTATATCCAAACTCTTCCAAAAGTACCTCTGAATCACAGAAATAATATTTTTTACAAATTGGCAGATGTTCTTTATTGTATACAGTATTAAAGATATGGTCTTGCTCATAGCCAGATTGAATTTCATTCTTTAAACTTTCAACTAAACTAGCATCAGTGAATTCAAAATAACCTGACCTAATCAATAGATCCATGAATGTAGGCTTTGGTTCTTCCCTACCCCTCTTTTTGAAAAAATTGAACATTGGTTTAAAATTTACCCCCGTTACTCTTATGCACCATAAAGTATATTAATAATTCTTCATGTACTTTATCCACTATATTTATTCAGTCCAATAATCAAGAACTAAGACATCGTCTAATACAGGGCCTAATAAAGTTACAAAATCCTGATGAGATGGATGCGGCAAGTAGATAGACCTATCTTCTTCACTATTAAATGTCACAAGAAAACAATGTGTAAAATCCTTATTCAATCCCTCAGGACTATTATTTAGCCCCCATTCAAAATCTTTTATCTGTTCTATCTTATTAGGTAGATCTAGAAATGCCTTTTCAACTTTCTGTATCTCCTCTTTAGATGCAGCATCTTTAAATTTGAATAATACCACATGACGTAGTTTTTTAGAAATCTCAATTTTCGAATTTTCTAAAACAGATGAATTGCTTGAATTATTTGAACAGTTAATGAACAATAAAATTGAGAATATAAATAGGATATAATTTTTCATGTATCAAAAGTACATTTTATCTACTTCATAGGTAAGTACAAAAGAAGATTAATTACGAAACAATGGCAAAAAACGCCTGCCTACCTTAAACCAATAATACTTGCTACCTTCGTTGTTAACAAAAACATTAACCAACCATGGGTTTATTTGCCATTTCCTCTGTAGTCATAGTACTTTCAGCATTATTCGGATACATTAATGTTCGTTTTTTGAAATTACCTAATACGATCGGTTTAATGGTTATAGCCATTGGATTTACACTTGTTTTGTTTGCTTCAAACTTAGTTGATTCAACAATATTCAATGCGGCAGAGGTTATGATGGCCCAGATAGAGTTTGATCATGTTCTATTAGATATACTACTTGGTTTTTTACTGTTTGCAGGAGCAATGCATACAAACTTTGACCAACTTCGAGTCCAACGCTGGCCGATACTCATATTTAGTACCCTTGGCGTATTGGCTTCTACTTTTATAACGGGATTTTTTGTTTTCTATCTGCTTCAATTTATGAGTTTGAGTGTACCTTTTATCCATTGTCTACTTTTTGGAGCGTTAATATCACCCACCGATCCAATCGCAGTTTTAGGTATATTGAAAAAAGCCGGTGTCCCGAAAAAGCTAGAAACAAAAATTGTTGGAGAGTCCTTGTTTAACGATGGCGTAGGCGTAGTAATTTTCTTAACAATACTAGGAGTAGCCCAAGGAGGATCACATGGTGGCGATCCTTTTGATATAGCCAAATTGTTTGGTCAAGAAGTAATTGGAGGGATTATAATGGGTGGCATCTTAGGTTATGGTACATTCTTATTACTAAGATCTATTGATGATTACGACATAGAAGTTATGATCACTTTGGCCTGTGTAATGGGAGGATATTCATTGGCACATTACTTACACTTATCAGCACCATTAGCTATAGTTGTAGCTGGATTAATAGTAGGAAATGATACAGTCCGTGACACATCAATGTCTGATATTACAGAGCAATATGTGGATAAATTCTGGGAACTTATTGATATGTTATTGAATGCCATTCTTTTCGTATTGATAGGCCTAGAGATGCTCATTCTTACCTTCAATGGCAAATACATCATCGCAGGATTGATATGCATTGTACTTGTTCTATTAGCTAGATATATATCCCTTTTTATCCCAGTCAAATTATTCAGTAAAAAATTGGAATTCATACCGCATACAGATAAGATCATGACTTGGGGAGGACTCAGAGGTGGTATATCTATAGCATTGGCATTGAGTCTTCCCGACGAAATGAATAGAGATATATTTATCATCATCACCTATGTAGTAGTGGTCTTCTCGATACTAGTGCAAGGGTTAACGATTGGTAAATTTGCAACAAAACTTATCGGAAAAGAAAACATGATAGCGGATAATGGTCATGGGCATTGATCTCTCCAATGTAGGGTGTGTTTTATAATAATAAAGACATATTGGTGTATAAAAATTGATTTATACCATTTGATCTACCTTCCCTTTATTAGCAATATTGTTTATTATCAAACGTAATGAAATATAAATATTAACCGCTAAAAATCCTCCGCCAACTCCGAGCATAAAAATTGCTTTTGAATTTATTTCTAAAAACTCTCTAAACTCTGACATGAGAGCAAGTACCATGTATAAATTGATAACCAAATAGATAACACCAACTACCACAGCTAAAACTTTAAATCGTTTCAACAACATAATTACAGCTAGTATCACTAATATAATGGCAACTGGATTAAGAAGGCACGACGTAGATATCCAATAAAAGAGCACTGATAAAATGAATAAAGTTTCTGGATTTTGGTTTATTTTTTTGAGAAAACCTTTCATTTGTATTACCTAAATTAAACTAAAAAGAAGATTATTGATAGACCTTACCAAACATTGACTTCTGGTTCTAAGTTAATTCCAAACTTATCAGAGACTCCATCTTGTATTTGCTTAGCAAAGGACAGCATGTCTTCTCCTGATGCATTGCCATAATTAACCAATACCAAAGCATGATTCTTATGAGTACCTGCATCCCCAACTCTTTTACCTTTAAAACCAGCATGTTGAATTAGCCAGGCTGCCGGTATTTTTGCAGCTTCATCGTCAATTGGATAAGATACTATTTCAGGATATTCAAACTTCAATGTTTTAAGAATAGATATTGAAACAATTGGATTCTTAAAAAAACTACCTGTATTGGGTATTACCTTAGGGTCTGGCAACTTTGATTGACGGATAGATATCACTGCATTGGCCACATCCGAAATACTTGGATTAACAATTTCTAATTCTTCTAACTTATTATTGATAGCTCCGTATGAGGTATTTAGCTTATGATTCTTTGATAGGATGTAATTTACATGAGTGATAATGTATTTTCCTTTGCATTCATTTTTGAAGATGGATTCTCTATATCCAAACTTACAATCTTCTTTAAAGAATGACCGAGTAGTACCTTCACTTAGATCTATAGCCGACAAACTGTGAAAAACAGATTCTTGCTCTATACCATAAGCACCAATATTTTGCATTGGTGCTGCTCCTACACAACCTGGAATTAATGCTAAATTCTCTATTCCTCCAAGATTATGACTGATCGACCACATAACCAATTGATGCCAATTCTCTCCAGCTCCTACTTTAATAAGCACTTTATCATTATCTTCATCAATGATTTCAATTCCCTTTATCTCATTCTTTAAAATATAGGCATTTTGATCTTGAGTAATAAGGATATTACTTCCTCCACCAATAATTTTTAGAGGAGACAACTGTTCTACCAATACTTCAAAAACATCCCGTTCTGAGTAGATTGGAATAATGCCTTTAGAATCAGCATTCATCCTCATTGTATTATATGGCAATAAATTATTTTCAGACATTGCTTAGATTAATGTTACCTATAATTCACTTTCTGGATCAGAAATTTCCTTTAACTTCCTTAGATTAAAATCATATTGAATTCCAATACTAAAAACCTTAGATTTATTATCTGGATCGTATCCATATCTAACAAAACCATGTGCTGAAAACCCACTCATTCCAAATCCGTATCCCACTTGGCCAACGTAATTCTTAAAAAGATTACGAGTACCACCATTTGCTTCGAAGTTATTACTTAGATAATAAAGCTCCGTTTTAGTATACTGAATACCCGCTCCGATAGACCATCCGAACATCCCTTCTTTGTCTAAAGCGGAAAGTCCTCCAAAATTAAACTTTGCCATGATCGGAAATGAAGCTGTTCCGAGTCCCTTGTAATCTTTTACAGAAAAACCTGTCAATCCGATAGTTGCTTGCGCTTCTAGAGAAATAGAAAAACTTTCTGCACCTACCCAAATTTTAGGACCTACACCAAGATTAAGAAGTGCGTTTCCTGCAGAGGTAGACTCCCCTGTCCCATCAGTTGGATTTTGGTAGTAATGATACAAATTATTACTAGCCGTCAAACCATACCCAAATTGACTAATTCCAATATTTATACTAAAAACAACCGCAATAACAGTAAAAATTAATTTCATGTTTCTAAACATATTAAAAGTTTATATAATACAAAGCTAAGAGATATGATTGAGTATCCAAGAGCAATTGTATTAATTAATTCTCAAATACTTGGTGCCATACATTCCCTTACAAAACTCTAACGATACTGAGGTTGTTACAGAATTAGTACGAGAAATATCTTTTTCAAGTATAAATTGCTCAATTTCACCATCCATTAATACTTTCAAAATCCACTGATTTGCTTTTATCTCACCCTTTTGTAAATTGCCATATCCCGCAGCATATCTTCCTTCGTACGCAACTACATTAAAAGACTCAACTTTACAGTTAGTAGTTGCATATTTTCTATTAAGAACACTTACAAAGGCCAAAGAAATCACAAAACTTATAAGCGCTGAGATACCAATCGTAGCGATTAGATATTCTCCATCCAAGTTATCCTTATATTTACGATACATTACGAAACCTGCGATTAAGGCTGATAATAATGCTATAAAAAGTACCACTTTAAAACCAAGCATCAGCCCATATAGTGGTATTTCGAGTGCCAATAACACTATACTTAGCAACATCAATAATGAAATTGGGATATATATATAATTCTTATTCATAGATATTTGCTTCCTTCTCGCTTAGTAAGATTTGATAAATTGGGATGAGATTCAATAAAGTCATTTATAGCCGCTGGATGAGATTTAGATGCTTGACGCAAAGCCCAACCAGAAGCTTTGTTTATAAAAAACTCCTTTGATTCAATATGTGTTTCTACTAAGGCAAATAAAAGATCTAAGTCAACTGCATCCTTAGACCTTAATTGAGATATTAAAGCCGATCTGTTAAGCCACAAATTATCAGAATTGTTCCACTTTTCTATCCATTCTAACTTGGCATCTTCATCTTTGAAGAAAATGGATCCCGCTATATTAGGAGCCAAACCATCAACTGTATCCCACCAACTCTTTGTGGTTATTAAATTCTCTATCCTAGCTAAGTACGTTTTGTCCCATATTTTTTTCTTAAAAGCAAGAATATCTAATCCCATATATTGCGATTCTCTATTGGGTTCTTTCCATAATTCTTCCGCTAAACTAAAGATATCTCCACTTTTTAATCCCTTAAGATGGCTTTTTACTTCTCTTAGCACTAATTTTCTTGCAGGCGACTTCACACCATAAAACTTAAAATTGTTTTTCATGTAGCCTTCCATTGGCTCACGGTGTTCATCGACAGATGCATCACGCAATAAACGATCAGTTAAGTCTAATATTTGTCTAATTTTAACATCCATATCAAATCAAACTTTCTTTTTCTTCATAATAGTATTGAATATCAAGATACGACATTACTTTTGTGGAAAATAAATAAATTTGAAGGTATTCATAATAGGTTCGGGAAATGTCGCTTATCACATGCTAAGAGCGATTTGGAAAACAGACAATGAAGTTGTTGGTCTTTATTCAAGAAATGAAAGAGAAGCTAAAAATTGCGCTAGAGGAAATAAAGTAGATTTATTCGACGACCTGTCAGCGATTCCAGCATCTGCAGATCTGTATTTGGTTTGTGTAAATGATGATGCAATTTCTGAAATAGTATCATCGCTGCCATCAGAGATCAAAGAATCTAAAATAGTGGCGCACACATCAGGAAGTCAAGCTATTGATGTATTAGAAGGTGTCGCTCAAGCAGGAGTTTTCTATCCTGTCCAGACATTTACCAAAGGAAGAAAGATGACTTATGATGATATTCCTTTTTGCATTAACAGTAATAGCGAACTTGTTGAGAATAAACTATCGAATCTAGCGGACGCAATCAGTAGAAATGTAAATCTCATAACTGATGAACAAAGAAAGAATATCCACTTGTCTGCAGTAATGATGAATAACTTCGTAAACCACTTGATATATAAGTCTGAGGAATTCCTTGAAAAAAGCAACCTTCCAACAGAACTGATACAGCCCTTGCTAAAGCAAACAATTGCAAAACACGCAAAACTTGGTAGTCTCGAAGCACAAACTGGACCAGCTGTTAGAAACGACAAAGCAACTATAAAAGCCCATCTTGCTCTGCTCCCAAATAAATTTGATAAGGCACTGTACAAAGCAATCTCTGCCAGCATTACAGAAACACACAAAGAATGAGAATAATTGGTGAAATACCACATGCTGTTTATAAGATTACAATACTAAAAATGAATGAAAGAGTTACTATCCAGATCGAAGATCGATTGGTTAGTCAATCATTCGTTTTTAGAGATGGTTCTGGAGTTAAAGATCTTGCTACAGCGGAACAACTTCTTACCTTTGACTTTTTGCAAAAGGTATCCACTCGCTTCAAATCCATGAATGCCGATTATGCAGAAGCACTAGAAAAGATAAATAACGATCAATTTGACGATTTCGATATTATATAAATAATCAATTTCATTTTTACATATTAATTCTGGGCCAACCAGAATTTTACTACTTACTGAATCCATACACCTGTGTATTAAAACCGTTATTAGATGGTAAACTGTATAATATCGTCTACATTCTCGTCTCGCTTATAAATAACATACCCATTTTCAAGTATCCATACGCTCTCATTAAACCTGACAAGAGCGAATTCTCCTCAATTGTTTTAAATAATGATTGCTAGCCAAATAGCGCAATAGTGTGAACTTCTCTAGGAGCATATCATATTATCTTACCTACTTAAAGGGATAGCCCTATTTGATGTATCCATCTCGATAAGCCTTTGGTCTTGAAAATATCTATTCTTATAGTACTTATACCTGTTCTTAAAACATCTCCCGACTATTCTTTTCTTCTCCAATCCATCTCTTAAACTGCTGTATAACAAGCAATAATTGTAAAAACATTCGATTTTTTCACCAACAAACGAATGAATCTAACCAAAAAACGAAAACACATAGAAATAACTTTCTACTCCCCTCATCTTGCAATCAAAATAGAGAAACTCTTTATACAAAGTAAACGATAAGGACTTGTCAATTAGACGCATCAAACCAAACAAAAATGATATAAATAATAAGATAAAACAATGTCACTTAAAAGAACTTAAAATTGATTGCTTAGGCAAATTAAAAAAGTTGGCAACATATTTGGATTATAGCTATATGACAGTCAAAACATAGAGCCATAAACGTGGAACGATATGTATTGATAGACATAAAAATTTAATAACAACTTCAAGTAGTTGTATCAGAATCAAGTGTTCTGATACGCCGCTCCTGTAACATGCGCGCATGTCGGGTTGTAGATTCTTATGTCAATTTTTAATCATCATTATTACTTAGTCCCCCCCAATAGTAGCCAAAAAATAACACTTGGTAAAACTATGATATATAGAAAAATAATAAAATCAGCCCTAGTGGTTCTGGCTTTTAATGGCATTTTCATGAATGCTCTTAACTCACAAACCAGTCCTTGCTCTTCAATGGGAACTGACACTTCTTTTGAGCACATAGCACAGGTTACTCTGAATACTATAGATAACTTATCAGGTAACAATGGCGGATATGGTGACTTCTCTGACCTTAGTACTGAATTAGAAGTAGGAAAGTCATATGAAATAGTACTTACTCCAGGATACAAGGATAGTGAGTTCAATGAATCGTGGAATATCTGGATCGATTATAATAATGATGGTGACTACGAAGATGAAGGCGAGGAAGTATTATCAATCATAGCCGCTGGACAAATCATATCAACTATAGATATTCCTAAAAACATAACAATCAGAGCAAAAACTTCCATGAGAATATCAATGAAGTATGTTAGTGCAGCATTACCATGTCAAATATTCAGTTTTGGGGAAGTAGAAGATTATACCATAATACTTACTGGCGAAATAGAACCTTGTTCTGATATCATCTCAGACGGATTTGAATCTAGTTATGATAATTGGATTGATGGGGGTATAGACTGCAGTAGAGTTATAGAAAACGCCATTTCTGGTGAGTGGAGTGTAAGATTAAGAGATAATAGCGGTGAAGCTTCTTCTTTGACAACAAAAGATCTAGCTTTATCAGCATATGAAGAAATTACCATAGACTTCTTTTATTATCCATATAGTATGGAAGACGGCGAAGATTTTTGGTTGCAAATTTCAACTGACGGAGGCAATTCATTCACTACGATAAAGACATGGACAAGTGGAAAGGAATTTATAAATAAAATAAGATACAGTGAATCGGTTTCGATCAATAATGTAACATTCAGTGATAAGACAAGAATAAGGTTGAGATGTGATGCTTCAGCAAACGCAGATCAAGTATATATCGATGATATAATTATAAATGCTTGCTCATCTGAAATTCAAGAAACAGGAATCGCAAACATTGATAACCAGGAAGAATTGGAAGCAGATTTAGCTATTATTTCATCTATTGAGAATAAGCCAAGCACTCAGATTAAATCTGAAAAAGATGCAGCATTTACAATCTACCCCAACCCCGCAAGAGAAAGTATATCATTCAAATTAACAGAAGGAAAAACGAATGATGACTCATTCAGTATAAAAATGCTAGATAGCCATGGCAATATTGTTAAATATCAAACGAATGTTGCTTCTATGAAGAACTTCAGACTAGATATTACAGAATTAATCAATGGTATCTATTTTGTTATGATTGACAATGGAGAAGGTGTTACAGATTCTCATAAAATCATAGTAAGTAAATAGAAAATGAAAATCACTTCTTATTCCTTACATCTAAAACCTTAATTACATCTTCTAGACTAAATCCTTTAGCTACTAAAAGAATTAAATAGTGATATATCAAATCTGCAGCTTCGTTCAAGAAAAGATTTTTATCATCATCCTTTGCTTCTATCACCAACTCGATAGCTTCCTCACCAACTTTCTGAGCTACTTTATTGATTCCTTTTCCAAATAGCTCAGAAGTATATGATTGTTTGGTCGGATTATCTCTTCTATCCTTAATTAACGTTTCAAGACGATTAAGAAACAATGCATTGGGATTATTATCAAATCCCCAACATGTATCAGGACCAGTATGACAAGTAGCTCCCTTGGGCCGAACTTGAACCAGTAATGTATCATTGTCACAATCTTGAGAAATTTCCACTAATTCTAATATGTGGCCTGATTCTTCGCCTTTCTGCCAAATTCTATTTTTTGACCTACTCCAAAAAGTAACAAGGCCTGACGCTAAAGTCAACTCTAAAGACTCTTTATTCATATAACCCAGCATTAGTACACTTGCTGTATCATTGTCCTGAATGATTGCTGGCACCAATCCGTTTCCCTTATCGAAATCCACTTTATTTATATCTAACATCTATTTTCCGTTTTTATATTCTTATTGAAATTCCGTTTTTATACAATTCTTGTTTCAGTTCTGGTATCGCAACATCACCGAAATGGAAGATGCTTGCAGCTAAACCTCCTGTAGCCCTGGTCTCGGAGAAAAGGGTTACAAAATCATTAATACTACCTGCGCCACCAGAAGCTATTACAGGAACATTTACGTATTCTGTCAACTTCTTTAAGGCATCTATTTCAAAACCTTGCTTGTTACCATCCGCATTCATGGACGTAAACAATATCTCGCCAGCTCCTCTATCGACTAATTCTTTTGCCCATTGGAATAAATCCAATCCAGTATTGTGTGTTCCTCCCTTTGAAAAAACCAACCAGCTATCATCGATTGACTTTGCATCAACTGCGGCGACTACACATTGCGAACCATACTTACCAGACACTTCATTGATCAGGTCAGGATTACGTATTGCTGCCGAATTGATCGTTACTTTATCGGCTCCATTTTGTAATAACTCATCCACTAGATCAACATCCGATATTCCGCCACCTACTGTAAATGGAATATCAATCATTTTGCCTATTTCCTCGACCAGCTTAACCAATGTTTTTCTCTTTTCTAAAGTTGCGGTGATATCCAGAAATACAAGCTCATCCGCTCCTATCTCAGCATAATGCTTAGCCAGAGAAATAGGATCTCCAGCATCTTTCAGATTGATAAAGTTCGTTCCTTTAACAACTCGTCCATTCTTAATATCTAGACAAGGTATAATACGTTTTGCTAGCATCCTTCTATCTATTTGCAAACAATCTTTTCAGATCGATTCTATTTTCAAAAAGTGCTTTCCCTATGACACAGGCATACATCCCCATTTCCTCCAACAAATCCAAGTCTTTGATAGATGACACACCACCGGAAGCAATGATATTCACATTTTTAAACTTAGCTTGAAGTAATTTGTAAAGTGGATTTGACGTTCCCTCTAACATTCCATCTTTCTGAATATCAGTACATAAGAAAGTTTTCGCTCCACTGATAGTATACTCCATAATAAAATCCGAAATATCCTCTTCACTAGTACTCAGCCATCCATCGATAGCGATCCTTCGATTTCTTACATCAGCACCGATTATGATCCGCTCACCGCCATACTGAGTGACCCAAGATTTGACCTCTGTTCTATCAGTAACCGCCTTACTTCCTATAATTACAGATTTTATTCCTTTTTCGAAAAAACCATCGATTTGCTGAATCGTTTTTATACCTCCACCTGTCTGCACATCCAGACTCGTCTCATGAGCTATTCTATATATAATTTCTTTGTTAGATTTTATTCCTCTCGCTGCATCAAGATCCACGATATGAATCTTCTTAGCGCCTGCGTTTTCATATTTCTTGGCTATTTCTACAGGATCTGTATTATACGTAGTGGACTGATCAAACTCCCCCTTTGTTAACCTCACGCATGTTCCATTGATAAGATCTATTGCTGGTATTCGTATCATAATTCTAAAAAGTTTTTAAGTATTAATTGGCCATCTCCAGATGATTTTTCTGGATGAAATTGCACACCATAAAAGTTGTTTGACTGCACTGCACTTGCGTATTCACGTCCATAGACTGATGTTGCTATGGTATCAGATGTAACTTCAGCTCGATAACTATGTACTGAATATAAGTAAGGCGATTCTCCAAGCCCTTTGAAAAGTTTATTGTTCGATAATTTATTCGTATTCCATCCCATTTGAGGCACTATGAGTTCTTTATTATCAAACTTGGTTACTTCTCCTCGTATTAGTCCTATACATTCTGTGTTGCCTTCTTCACTTCTATCATAGAGCAACTGCATCCCAACACAAATCCCGAGCAGTGGTTGTTTGATTTTTCGAATTACATCTACCAGATTCTTTTTTCTCAACGAATCCATAGCATGACCAGCGTGCCCTACGCCTGGAAATATAACCTTATTTGCCGATTTTATTTTTGAAGAATCATTCGTCAACTCATATGAAACATCTAGTCTATCCAATGCATTCATCACTGACCTCGTATTCCCCGCTCCATAGTCAATAATCACGATCATAACGTTCCTTTTGTAGAAGGGATGGAAAAATCATTTTCATTTCGGCTTTTCGCCATTTTTATAGCTTTAGCAAATGCCTTGAAAATCGCCTCTATCTTGTGATGTTCATTTGTACCATCTGCAGATATGTTAAGATTACATTTCGCATGATCACAGAATGACTTAAAGAAGTGGTACCACATCTCAGTTGGAACATCACCTATAATCTCCCTTTCAAAATTTACATTCCAAACCAACCATGGCCTGCCTCCGAAATCAAGTAATACCTGAGCTTTGCAATCATCCATTGGTATAGCATATCCGTATCGAGTAATTCCTGCTCTCTTAGCCAATGCTTTATTGAATATTTCCCCTAAAGCAATTGCTGTATCTTCGATCGTATGGTGTTCATCCACTTCTAAGTCGCCTTTCACCTCAACTGCTAGATCCAATGATCCATGACGAGCGATCTGGTCCAACATATGATCTAAAAAAGAGAGACCTGTTTTAATTTCCCCAACTCCAGACCCATCCAGATTAATGCTTGCGCTGATCTTAGTTTCTGATGTGCTGCGTACCGCTTTAGCTTTCCTGTCCTCTTTTATTAGATGATCATAGACATCTAGCCAATTATCTGTTTTCAGGACAATAGAAGCTCTCCAATCACCATCTTTATCGCTTTCTCTAGGATTTAGCCAGATGCCCTTGCAACTTAGATTAGAAGCCAACTGCATATCACTCCACCTATCCCCAATTACAAAACTGTTTTCGAGATCATAGTTACCAGTCATATATTTCGTCAGTAAGCCAGTTTCTGGTTTTCTGTATTTCGACTTATCCGCCGCAAAACTCCGATCTATACAAATCTCATCAAATGCAATGCCTTCTCCTGCAAGACTTCTGATTAGTAATTCTTGATACGGCCAGAAATCAGATTCAGGATATGAATTAGTGCCTAGCCCATCCTGATTGGTCACCATGACCAACTCATAATCAAGTGATTGCACAATCTTGCTCAAAGCAGAAAACATACCTTTCGGAAACTTAACTTTATCCAAAGAATCTACTTGCTCATCCGCTGGTTCTTCTAATAGAATTCCATCTCTATCTATAAATAGTACTTTTTTCATTTGATCGTTTTTAGGACTTCTATTAATTTTTGATTACCGTCTTCTGTACCAATGCTTATCCGAAGACATCCTTCGCAGTTGGTATTCGATGATCTGTCTCTCACTATTATTTTGTTCTTGATTAATGTAGAAAACACATGTTTACAATCTTGAAACCGAACTAGAATAAAATTAGCATTCGAAGGATATATGAACTTTACAATATCCAAATACTTTAAAGCGGATACCAATTCAGATCTAGATCTTATAATGTCATTGAACACTCTTTCTACTTTACCAAGATTACTCAATCTATCAATCGCAATTTCTTGATTGGGAGTGCTTATATTATACGGAGGCTTTATCTTATTCAATATTCCAACTAGATAAGGATTCATAAAGCCCATTCCAAGCCTAATCCCCGCTGCACCGAGTGACTTACTAAAAGTTTGAAGCACAACTAAATTACTATACTCGTCTAATCTACGACACCAAGAATCAGAATCTGAAAAATCAATATAAGCTTCATCTACGATCACTAAATTATTTGTTGACTCAATTACCTTTTCTATTATCGCTGAAGGAATTACGGCACCATTAGGATTGTTTGGCGAACAAATAAATATAAGTTTGTGATCTTCGTTTATCGATGAAATCAAATTATCTTCATCAATACTCATATCAGAATTAAGAGATACTAAATCAATAGGTATATCATTGACAGCCGCTGAGACTCGATACATGCCATAACTAGGATCAAGGCTTAATATTCGATCTTTACCCGATACGCAAGTCGCCCTTATGAGTAGATCGATTACTTCATCAGAACCATTGCCCAAAAAGATACTATCAACATCTACAGATCGCCAAACAGCAATTTTCTCCTTCAGTTTTCTTTGATAAGGATCTGGATATCTACTATAAGCTAGATCATGTGGGTTTTCATTTGCATCTAAAAATACACCTTCATCACCTTGATACTCGTCTCTTGCAGAGGTGTATGGTTGCAGTACTAACACATTCGGCTTTATCAGTTTTTCTAATCCTCTCATACTTGTTCGCTTTTGAGGTTATTCAATCTAACTTTTACCGCATTCGCATGTGCTTGTAAGTTTTCACTTTCGGCCATAGTGATTATAGTCGCGCCTAAATCTTGAATCCCTTTCTTATATATACTTTGAAATGTGATTTTCCTAGAAAAACTATCTACGTTTACACCATTGTATGATTTTGACCATCCGTCAGTAGGTAATGTATGATTGGTTCCAGATGCATAATCCCCAGCACTTTCGGGACAGTAATTACCCAAGAAAACTGATCCTGCATTGACGATTCTTTCAACATAATCCGATGCATTTTCGCTGGCTATAATCAAGTGCTCTGCAGCATATTCATTTACAAAATCAAAACTTAACTGTATATCAGATATGACAACCGCCTTGCTATTTCTCAATGCCTCCAAAGCAATAGATTTTCGTGGTAAGTCACTAATTTGGATTTTTATTTCCTTATTTACTGCATCTACTATCTTAGAATCAGAAGCAACTAATATTACTTGACTATCTACACCATGTTCTGCCTGAGATAACAAATCTGCAGCAACAAATTCTGGAATACAAGTATTATCAGCATATACGAGTAGTTCTGAAGGACCAGCGGGCATATCCATAGCTACACCATAATTCATTGCAAAGACCTTGGCCGCAGTCACGTATTGATTACCCGGACCGAACACCTTATTTACCCTCGGTACTGATTCTGTCCCTAAGCTCATTGACGCTATTGCTTGAGCACCTCCAACTTTGTAGATTTTTGTTACTCCACATAATTGAGCTGTCCACAGTATTGCAGGATGAATTTGCCCTTCACTATTCGGAGGAGAACAAAGAATGATCTCTTTACACCCAGCAATAACCGCTGGTACTGCAAGCATCAATACAGTAGAAAATAAAGGCGCAGTTCCTCCAGGAATATAGATCCCTACCCTTTCTATCGCTATTGATTTCTGCATACATTCGACTCCCTCCGCAATCTGAATCAATATTGGATCGGATCCTTGTGCCGCATGAAATTTCTCTATATTCACTTTTGCATTTCCAATGGCCTTTTTTAGCTCATCGGATACCTGACCTGATGCATAAGCAATCTCCTCATTCGTCACATCTAGATCTTCAAGCCTGCACAGATCAAACTTTTCAGTCAAGTCTATTAATGCCGAATCCCCAGATCTCTTTACTTGTTCAAAGATCTCTTTTACCGTCGCATCCAGTTTCTTTGCATCCTTCTTCGGTCGAATGGTCAATGATTTAAATTCTGACCTTTTCGGTTCTACTATTATATTCTTAATCATAGTATCATATTTTCGATTGGAAGAACTAATATTCCTTGGGCACCTTCTTTTTTTATTTTTGAAATTACATTCCAGAAATCTTTTTGATTGATTACCGTGTGGATCGAGGACCAACCTTCTTCTATAAGAGGAAGCACTGTTGGACTTTTGAGCACAGGCAATATTCCGGAGACGGTTTCTATCTTATCATCTGGAATATTAAATAAGATATATCTATTGTTCTCTGCCTTCAGAACGGCTCTTATCCGAAAGAGAATATCCTCAATCAACTCCGATTTATCTGATATAGCACTTTTGTTAGCCGCCATGACAGCTTCGGATTCTAGTATTATTTCTTGTTCTACTAGTCCATTTTTAAACAAAGTAGACCCGCTACTAACAAGATCACAGATAGCATCTGCCAATCCGATGTTGGGTGCGATCTCTACTGATCCAGATATTATGTGAAGATCTGCATTCACATTATTCTCATCGAGAAAAGCCCTAAGCGTATTTGGATATGACGTAGCGATCTTCTTCCCTTCTAATGATTTGATATCAGAATAAACCATATCTTTTGGAGTAGCAATCGATAATCGACACTGTGAGAAACCAAGCCCAAGTAAATTGGTAACATCAGCTTGCTTTTCTGTAATCACATTTTCACCTATAATTGCAAGATCTACAATACCATCTTCTAGATACTGTGGGATATCGCTATTTCTTAGAAAAAATACTTCTGCATCATAATGCTTGATCTTTGCTTTGAGCTGTCCTTTACCGTTATCGATCTTTAGTCCACACTTTCGAAGTAGATCTATTGATTCGTCATATAATCTACCAGATTTCTGAATTGCTATTTTTATCATATTTGTTTTGTTATCTACTCATTCATTCTTCACCAGAAATAAAAAATCCTGCTTGAAATGAATCAAGCAGGATTATTATAATGTAAACACATACTACAATATCACCTAAGGCTCGACTCTGTCAAGATGCTGTGATGATGTGCATGTATGTTTATGTTGTTCATTGTTTATTTTGTAATACAATGCAAATGTATGCTATTTTGTTCGAGTAGATGTGACTGAAAATTACTAATCATAAAATTCAATATAAAATATTGTTCGCAGATAAAATTCAGAATCAATTTATGAAATAACTCAAATTACAATCTTTAATACTGAATGATCCAAAAGAAAAATATATTCATTATTTCCAAGCATCCAATATTCCACCCATAATGGCAAAACATGCTGACCAGAAGGCTACGTTAAGGATCACTGTTTTCCAATTCATTTTGTGAAATATACTCAAGGAGATAATAACTGGACCAACAAAGGTAAGACCAAGTATAGCTCCGTGAAGTGCTCCATGTCCAAATGTACTATTTGTATTTACGAATAACTCACCTGCACTATTAATATCCTTATGCACAAGTTGAATAATAAAATTTAGAGACGTTGAAACAAGAAACGCACAAATGAGCGCACCGCCATACGCTAAAGCTGCATTATTTGGTTTAAGCTCATCTTCTGTTTTCCCAAGTGAGTCTCTCCATGTTTTTCCAAAAAGTGGACCATAATATATTGCCCCTAAAATCATAGGTATTAATGCAGCCACAATTATTGCTGGCCAATTCATTGATAAATCTACCATAGTTTAAGTTTTTAGTTAGTTAATAATATATGTAAAAGAACCAACAAAGTACATATTGTAAATTGTTGGTTCTATAAAATTCATCTTATCAATTAGAAATTATTTAATTACTATCTCTACTTTACCTGATTTAGCTTTCTCTTTATTAGAGTCGCCCATTCCCTGTGCAGATATTTGATTTTCATTGACACCTAATGTTACTAGCATGTCTCTAATAACATTCGCTCTAGTATCAGATAACTTATCACTTTCTTTTTCACTTTCTCCATCAGCAGTATGAACTTGCACTTCTATTTTACCATCTACATTTGCTTTTAAAGCTTCTGCGAGACCCATTACCTCAGCTTTTGAGAAGTTTGATATCTTATGATCTTCTTTGTTAAACTCGATGTTAGAGAGTCCGTATGATGTTCTGGTACTTTTTTTCATAATCATGTCCCCGAAGATGGATTTCATATCCTCCATCGTAACTGCTGTAGACAGACCAGATAAAATCGAGCTGATTTTATCACCAAGATCTCTCGAAATAGATGCTGCAGGTAGAACTATCCTTTTATTTACTTTATTTATTAAGTTTCCTTTAGCATCCAACTCATACGTGCCATTAGCAAATAAAACTTTACCATTCTCGTCAACGATGTCTCCATTAGCGTTTACAGAATATCCAGTTATTGCGGCTGTTCCTCCTGTTGAGACTTTCGTTTCATTATCTCTTGATGTTGTTATCACTTTCTTTGGCTCAACATTTTTCTGTCCTGCAGTAATTTCTGTTTTTGTTGTATCTATCTCTGTGGTTGTTGTCTTATCCTTATTCATCCACCAATACCCGATAGCACCTAAAAACAATAATGGTAATAAGTACTTTAAAAAACCAATGCCTCCTCCAGAATCATCATTATTATTTCTCGATCCTGATACCGCACCTACCGTTTCATTAACTGCACTAGATCCACCAAGTAATGTAGACATCCCAGGTACTAACCCCATAATATCACTTTTCTGATTACCAAGGTATTTAGACAAACCCGATGCAGACATTTTTTCGCCAAATACAATTCCAGCTAACTTATTGATCACGATTGGCGCTAAGAAACTCAATATCGAAGAGCCCCCAGATTTGCCTATGCCTGTTGCCTTCAATATCATATCAAGTATTCCTGATTGATTGTTTCCAAAAATAGTCCCTAAAAGATCAGCTCCAGTTTCTAACATTCCACCTCTTTTAGCTTCATCTCCTAGCACACCCACAAGGTCTCCATTATTGCTGTCACCAAACCCACCATTTTTGAAAAGATCAATAAGTCCACCCGCTCCACTTTCTGAGCTTCCTTTATTGATTAATCCACCGATAATTGCTGGCAATGCTAATTTCAGGGCAGATTTCATCATACCATTTTCGATTCCTAATGCACTCGCAGCTTTATCTACTACTGCATTCGTCATTACTCCTTTTACACTGTCTAATAAATTCATTTTTTATGTTTTAGTTAGTTGTCATTCCTTTTGTTCAGAAACTAATAGTTAGCTGAAACAATACACAAAGATAGCAACAAAATAATAGAGTCCATGTAAACGCTTGTTTACATGGACTTTAGGTATATTATTTATAGATGCTGTTTATTTTAAAACCACATTATCTATTCTTACTTTAGTAGTATTCTGTGAAGCAGTTCCTTCATATTTGAAACCTACTCTTACTTTTCCAGAAAGGTAATCTGTCAAATCAATATCTCCAGAAGCAACAAACTCGTAGTTTTCATTTCCGCTGTTTGCGAGGGTTGCTTGATCTATTGACACCCAATTAGCTTCACTAAGATTAGTAAAATCTTGACTAATCCAGATGGATAATCCTTGGTGCTGCCAGAATGCTATTGCTGTCTCAAATGAAAAGATAGACTTGTCATTTGTATCTATCGTAGGTGTGACTAACCACGCTTCAGTTGCTGGATTACTATCCATAAATGCTTCACACTCAATAAAACCATTATCATCAAATGATCTTGTATACCATTGTCTGTCACCTTTAGTTGCTACGTTTAACCATCCTCCGATAGCTACAGGATCAAAATCAGTAAATCCTTCAAAGCTTTGGCTTACTTGGCCATCACTTCCGCTACCTCCTGGATCAATAGTTCCACCAGAAACATCAGATGCAGCATTTATCAATAATTGAGGATTATCATCAAATTGACTTACAACAGCTGTAACATTTACTGTTCCAGAAGGTACAGG